>JAJLXM010000044.1:0-36728 GCA_030571275.1 Zygotorulaspora sp. UFMG-CM-Y6047 | reverse complement strand
TTCAAATCACCTGCGTCATCCATTCTTTATGGCATTCTCCATCTATCTACAAACTATTCATGTTTGTTTTTTTCTATCTCACTAATAAGACACTTATATTAAAAAGCTTTAAAAATTTTCAACACCTTTGTTTACAACCTATAAACTACATAGTTAAACCTCCATGACTGCCGAAAAAGTTCCCCAAAAGTCAGTCCAACTATCTTTTTGTTTGTAAAGAAATAAAATTTTCTGTCAAACTTTTTAATTTTCTTACCGGGTCTTTTTCTAATTTTTTATCTAGTTAAAGGTTCATTGATCATGTAAAATATTTAATTTTCATAGTCCTTGTTTGTGTTTTGACCCTCAGTCGAATGTGTATAAATAGTTTATTTTTTTCATTATTTAAAAAGGCTATTCGATTCTAATTTTTAATCAAAAAAATTGCTCTCTCATCTGGTCCACTGTATAAATTAATTCATAATATTAGCAGTCAAGTTTTAACTGGAAGACTTCTTTTCAACTCTCTGCTTAATTTTAAAATAATTTTCAATGTATATTTTACATTGGGTCGAGTAAGTGCAAAAAACTGATATTTCTTTCAATAATGGTCTTAGTGGAGGATTATTTATTGATTTCAGTAGTTTGGTTAGTTTTTTATCCTCTTCTAGTACATTAGTTTCTCTTGTGTAATAAAGTGGCAGATATCTTACTTCAGAGAAAGCTTTGGAGCTACTAATATCGCAACCTGTATTATTACTTTCAGTTGAGGTTTTGGATAGTCCTGATGGCGATTTTGGGTTTTCGCTCAATAACGGAAATAATTTCTCTTTGGCCAGTTTTAAATTTCTAGTGATTTGTTTTGCTCCCTCTCTATAAATGAGATTAAATTGAAAAGAAGATATTTCTAGCTCTTTAGTACTTTTAACGAAGTCTAATATACTTTTAAGCTTCCATAAACTGTTAGTTTCGCTATGATGCCGCAGTTGCTCGCAGAACTCTTGCAAGGGTATTAAGGGAAAATATTCAAACTTGCTTAAATATGTATTGTTCACTTTCTGAGTATTTGCCCGAATTACTCGGATTCGATATTCAAGTTCGTCCTCAGTGCAATATACAACATTATGGCAACCTAAAGTTTCATAACTCCCTGGGGACCAGTTCTTCATTTCTCGTTTATGGTTTTCGCCCTTCATATTAATCAAATGTTCTTGCTGTGCGTAAAGTAGGTCTACCCCATAGTGTGGGTCTCTAATAACTTTGTCGAATACGATATATATTGATCGGTTATGTTCCTTTCTGTTGGTAGGATGAACAGTGAATGCAACATGAGTTGCCCTTCTTTTATCACATCTTCTACAATAGTATTTACCCTTGCATTTAGCGAACGATACATACTCCTTAATACCCATGAGCCGGAAAAATAGTTCATGCCTTGTAATAAAAAAGTTAAGGCCGGCTTTCTCTAATTTGGTAATTGTGTTGTATTCTTTGTATCCATCAAAAAAAGGCGTCTCTTCACAATCAACAAATTCTACATCTTTTATAATATCCACATCACGTTTCTTGATGTTTAGTTTTATGAGGAAACCATCAATAATCGTAAATTGCCCGTCGGGTAGAGTGATGATGGGATAGACATGTGACTCTTTCATTTGCTGATCAACCATTTCCAAAATCTTATTATTATTCGATAAGTTATGATCCTTACTTTGACTTTGAACGCAATGATATCTCTGAGAATTTCTTCGTTGTGTTACCTTTATCACTGTTTCATCCTTTTTGGAAGCCGTCTTTTTCAACCACAAACCCTTGGTTGAGGTTATACAAGTTCTCTACACCCATTCATAATGGGAAAAATAACATATATTCGTTTGAAATCTACAAGAAATGATATTCCTATCGAATTTTTAGGTCGAATACTTCTTTAGAACTTATAAAGATATCTTAAGATCAACTCTATTGCCCTGTAACTAATCTTGATATGTAATTTGCAGAATACAGTGGGGGTGGTACAACATAGATAATGGAATGAGTTACATGATGTTATGATAAGAATTAATTCTTCCGTTTTTGTTGTGCATAAAGTTTCTACTAGAGCAAAAAGATGACAACAAGAGTGATTAAGCTCCGAAGTACATTTATAAAACTAATCCTTGTTTATTTGCTATATACTATGTTTTTTTAAGTATTTTGCAATTATATATTAGGCGAAATACTTCTTTTGTGTTTCATTAAAATCTTAACAGCTGCTTGTGATAACTGTTTTGATCGCGGTCATCGCGTCACAAGATCTTTTGAGATGGGGAAAGGAGAAAAATAAAGAAGGGGAGGGTGGCCAAGATGACAAACCCGAACATGACAACTGCTAATCTCTATTTAACCAGGGAGTAAGCAACCACTATAATTGAAGGAATATAGGCTATATGGAAAGTAATGGGGTTTTGGCTACCGCAAACAATACAAAAGAGACTGCTCTTACACGTTCTTCAGCAAATATCAATACTTTCAAATGTTGATATATCTAATCTTCATGTGTCATTGGGATCAAGTTCCCAGTTCTCATTTGATGATCTAAATTTGGCAGTAGATGAAATAAAGATCCCGCATTTTGCCCTCAGAAGTGGAACTGTGAAACATTTGGAGCTTCAATTAACGGTGTCTGGTGGGGTTAGCATATGCGGAAGAGAGGTATTATTTGTACTGAAACCTTTAGTGGAAGATCAAAATCATGAAGTGAATACCTTTTCACTGGTAAAAAGTATTCATGATTTGACTAATTCGATGATGCAATATTCAGATCCTGACTCACATTCAACAAACATAGATAATCAAGCTGAATCTGATGTAAGTGTTAGTTCTCTAGGAAAAAATGGTAGAAACGATAGTGATAAAATAAGGGAGGGTGAAACGTATTCAGTCCCAGGAACTTTTGAGAATATGAAGAACAAGATCTTAAATGTAGCATTGTCAAAATTGATGATATGCTTTGAGAATATTAAATTTAGGTTTCTTTTAGATTTCAATCATATTGTTGAGCTTCAATTTGGGAGAGTAGAACTTAAAACTGAAAGTGATAATAGTCGGAGTGTTTTTATTAATGATTTCTATATGCAGCACACGCAACCCAAACAATCAGAGGATACAGACAGTCTCTCAGATGAGTTGATGACCAATAGTATACTTTATTCATCAAAAGAGGCAACATCTATTTACATGAGTGCTATCGAAAGCTTAGACAAAGATTCTCAGGCTGGGAGAGTTCTGGAGGAGAATGACAATGCGAACAGTAACAATTTGATCATTATTCATAGTATGAATATATCATTCCAAGGTCTATCTTCCTTCGATGACTTAAGTATCGATGGTTTCAAAGTAAAGGTACGAAACATTGAAGTCAATATAAAGAACATTTTGACTCTGTCTAATAGCATTCCTGGCTTTATTCTTACTGGATTAAAGAATGCGAGAAATCGTCAATCACATCAGGTTCCGACTTCTAAAGGATATAGACGGTTTCAAAAAGAGCAAGACATCCTCGAAGGGTTGCACAGCCTGGCATTAGACATTGATTATATCAATCTTAATCTAGGAGAGGGAATTTCGTTAAATATTGAAAATATTAGCTATACTCTCTGGGAAAATAACGAACAGACATTAACAGTGGGAGACATTAGATCTTCTGGTGATGGAATATCTCTGGAATGCTTGAACAGTCCTATAATTAGGGCAGTCAATAGAGAAAACAAGATTAATATCGATGTATTTCATGAGATACATCTGAAGTTGAGTAGATCAGCGATTATGAGGCTGCGGGCTATACAAATCAGTATTCAAGAATGTTTATTTGTCTTACAGAAAAAATTTCCTAGAAATGCTAATAAGTATCCACAAAATGACTGGCAAGAGCACTTAATCTTTCATTCTCGACCATTAAACCTGGTACTAGATATGGAAAATTATTCGCTTTTTTTCTCGACTAACGAAATTGAAAGTTCCTTTCCTCATGATATCTTAAAAACTGAAAAAGTGAGAATTGGAAAATATACAGATTCAAGTGAGGATCTCATTCTCGAACTTGATGATCTTTCAATCGTCAAATCTAAATCTAGAATCCAATTAAACTCTTTTGACGAAAATTTCAATCCATCTTCATTAGTTACTAAATTTTTAATAAAGGTGAAAAAAATAAGAGTTAAGCATAACTTCGAATTTATTACACAACTTACTTCCGATTTTGAAAGTATGTGTTCTTCTTCGAGTAAAGAAAATAATGATTTACAAAATGAAAAGCAAAAATCAGGTCTAAAGAGAAATCTACGCGTACTACAATCATCTGGTATTATTTACAAACAAGCTGAAAGGGCTTCGTATGCGATTATGGTCGACAGAATTCATGTTACTGTGGAATCGGTCTTCAAGGACAACTGCGGTGATATTCAAGCAAAAGTTTCGAGTTTACTTTTTATTGCGAACATAGATGGCACCTTTTCTACCCTTTGTTCTGACATCCTGGTCCAAAGAGTTTTCTCCGGTCAAAAACAAGTTTTTGCTTCAGCTATAAGAATGGAAGATGACAAGAAACCGATTTTATTTCTTCAAAAAAGGACTACAGGCAAGATTAGGGTAATAATACAGGGAATGTCTTTTGATTACTATGCTACATGGTTAGATATCTTTAAAAATGGCGACACCACTGAAAACCCAAAATCAGATGAAAATAAACCCGAAAGTTCCATAATTTGGGAAATAAAGCTTTTAGACTCAGCAATCAAGATTCATCCTTACAGAATAAACCCTTGTCTTGTTATTGTTTTGGATCATTTGGTTTGTAACGGTAAGTCGATGGGATTTGACTCCAGACTATCGCTAAAGGTTGGTACTCTTTTATTGATAGACGACGTTAAAAATATCAAAGTTGTTGAAAAGAAACATTATCCAACACTCGTCAGCTTTTTTGCACATCAAGGCTTTTCAGGTGTTGGCAAACTAGAAACCGTTAGCGTGCAAGTGAAGAAAATAAAAGGGACCATAATCTTGGCGATTAAGGCGATAAATATAGGACTCTCGTTATGTGCAGACTCAACATATACATTAATCCAATTATGTATGGATCTTAAAATTCCATTAACATTTCCAGATGATGAAAAGTATAGTTTCACTATTCCTTTTCCAATAGATATCTTCAAAGATATAGACGAAGATTATTTTTGTTCCTCTCACATAAAAAAAGACCTTGATTATCATAATAATGAGGATGATGACTTGGTACCTATTTATAGCAAATTTTGGGATGAATCAAACATCGAGGAAAGGTATACGGACAAGGATTACTCATTGATAGAAACATCTTCGGAGTCAGCAGCAAACTCTAATATCAGATTGCAGGAGTCTTATTTAGATAGGCCAAATAAAGTTAATGGAGAGCTCGCTTCAGAAGTAAGGGAGGAAATCGATATCAAAATTGAACTGGAAGTTACTAAAACTCTCATTAAGCTTTTTGATGGGTACGATTGGAAGTTCACTCGGAAGTCTATAACACGGAAAATAGATGAACTGGATCGTCAATTGAAAAATATTGAAGCAAATAGCCATTTGAGGGAGAAATTGGAGTTCACTGTCTTTGATTCTATTTATATTTCGGGTAATCCATTAGACAGTGCAGATTTAAGGAAAAGAGTAAATGATGAGATTCAGGGGGACTCAATACCAGGAGCATCGGTTAAAAAGGCGGATCTTCATCCTTCGCGTCATTACAAAGCTTTAATTGAGCTAAACCAACTGTTTTTTTTATTTAAAGGTCATTCACTGAAGGATACATTGCGTCTTCAATCAGATGGCTCGGCGAAAATGTTGAGCAATTGTGAGATGTCAGTTCAGAGTTTTGATGTAATTGATAATGTTCCGACATCAACATGGAATAAACTATTAACTCTGCTTCGACATGAACAATGGCCGATGGATAAACCAATGCTTCACCTCGAAATATGTATGTTTCGGCCATTTGATTACTTGGCAGCAACTGAACTGAAAATAGCGATCGAGCTCGCACCATTACGTCTTCATGTGGATCAGGATACTTTAGATTTTATCGTCAAGTTTGGTGAATTCAAAGATGAGAGATTTGATCTCATTGATGAATATCCTGATATTCCGTTTATTCAAAAGTTGACAACGAACTCCGTCAAACTCAAGTT
The DNA here is from genome assembly GCA_030571275.1 of Zygotorulaspora sp. UFMG-CM-Y6047. NCBI lineage: Eukaryota > Fungi > Ascomycota > Saccharomycetes > Saccharomycetales > Saccharomycetaceae > Zygotorulaspora > Zygotorulaspora sp. UFMG-CM-Y6047. The sequence continues at coordinate 30,552 of JAJLXM010000044.1, read as the reverse complement.
GGACTACAAACCCAAAAAGGTGGACTACTCGGGATTAAGATCGGGGCATACAAGCGAGTTGATGAACTTTTTCATTCTAGATGGCGCAAATATTACTTTGAAGGGTGTGTCCCTTTATGGAATTAGTGGTTTTTCAGAATTAAACTCAATTTTGAAGTCAGTTTGGACACCAGACATAACATCTCGGCAACTCCCAGGGGTATTAAAGGGGTTCGCTCCTGTCAAATCGATACTGGCTCTTGGGACCGGTGCCAAAGCGCTAGTCTCGGTTCCTTTTAATGAATACAAACAAGATCGTCGAGTAGGCCGAAGTTTAAAGCAAGGATGTAACGTGTTTGTTAGGACTGCAACGGGAGATTTTGTCAAACTCGGTGCTAGATTAGCATCCGGTACACAAGCATTTTTAGAGAATACAGAAGAATTATTGGGAGGAAATGGTTCCCAAGGACGTGTATACAAGCCTTTGGACCCTTTAATGGATATAAATGGCTTATTAAGAGAAGATCAGTTAGTTGGTGGTAGTAATCCTCGTATTAAGGGACATAAGCCGGCCGCATTGGTGATAGATCCATCGAAATGTGATGAAGGAGAGCCTAAAATTGTCAGTCTTTATGCAGATCAACCTCTTGACCTGCATCAGGGACTAGAAGAGGCATACACGTCATTGGAAAAACACATGCACTTAGTATATGATGTTATTTGGAAAACCAAAGGAGAAATTCTGGAGTCAAATTCTGGGACAGCAGCAGCAGCAGTATCTGTTGCAAAGGTTGCACCGGTTGCTGTAATAAGGCCTTTGATAGGTGCAACTGAGGCAATTTCTAAAGCACTTCAAGGCATTTCCAACCAATTGGATAAGGAACAAGTAAATGATATCAATGACAAGTATAAGTCACGTGCATGTAAGGAATAGATGTTTAGAAATACGTAACCATATTTGTTATGTTTATCACTTTAAACGACAATTCAAAAATATCAACAAACATGTTTACTCTAGCTACGATCAACATTCCACAGATGTATGTAACGACTGTATCGCTTATGTTTTAACACACGAAAAAAAAAAGCGTATTGTATCTTTTTACAAGACAGACTTCTTCCACAATACGACAAAAACATTAGGGTCGGCTATTGCTTAAATAAAAAGCCTGTTGTTCCATTTTTGAAATCGATAATTTTCAATTGGTTAAATCCGTAGAAGGATTGTCAGTCTTCTCCAATACGCGAGAAGGGTACAGCTTATTCGCAGTGCTTCAAGTTCTTTGGATAGAAATTGCTCACTTATCATGCCAGCAACCCTTGATTTGCAACGAAATAATGAACAGAGACAATACACTTCAAACTTTGAGCAACTGTCAATTCCTCAAGAAAACAAATTTTTGAAGAAAGTATGTGCACATTGCCACAAGGACGTTCATGGCCAAAGAAAGACAACATTGAAGGCATTAGGTAAGTATTACCATGAAGAGTGCTTTACCTGTCAAGATTGTGGTGTCTTATTAAAACCAAAATATTTCCCATATGAGGTTGACACGACGGGCGAGACAATATTGTTGTGCCAGTATGATTATTTCAGGCGGCACAATCTTCTATGTCATGTTTGTGATAAACCATTAAGGGGATTGTATTATACAGCGTTCGGGAAAAGGTACGATGAAGAACACTTTTCCTGTTCAATATGTGGTGTGGCATGCGGTGTCAAGAAATGTTTTATGCACGAAGATAGACTATACTGCAAATACCATTTTTTGAAATTTTTTTCCAAGAGATGTAAAGGCTGTGATTACCCGATATCAGATCAGTACATAGAGTTCCCTAAAGGTGATGAAATTCATTGTTGGCATCCAGAATGTTATGGGATCCATAAATATTGGCACGTTAATTTGTCAGCAGAAACACTAGGATTACTTTCTTTCCCAATGGTACACTACGAGGTAGGACACAAAGATCAAGATATAAATCCTACTCCAAATGAATTAGACAGGCAAATGCAAGCTTTCAATTCTATCATGTCAAAAACTTGGTCTGTTTTGTACAAATTTGAGGAGGAAACGGCGTCATGTATATCTGATATGTTCCAATACTTGACGGTATTTGATCAATTAAAAGGTATAGAAGCAACTGCGCTCTTTGTTTTAAAAATTGAGTGCTTATTTAAGGCAATCAATACCTTTGAAACATTCAACCCTGGAAACGCTCATAATCAAAATGACTCTCAGGATATAACGATTACGGAGATTTCGAACGCGTCAGGAAATATAAATCCCAAGTATGGTAAATTTCCCAGAAATCTCTCGACAAAAATCATGATATATCTACAATTACTGCGAAAACTTAGTACCGAATCTAAAGAAACGAAAGTCAATTTATCATCATTCATGTCGGTTATCACTGGTCTAACTCATTTTTTAAAATTACTCACTAGATATGGATTTCATTGTGCACTTGAAAAAAACAAGGCTAACCATTCGGCAACAGCTTTATTAAAATTCCTTAAAGAAGTAGAAAAAAATGAACTGTATGAGCGAAATCCTTTCTCATTCATCGACGTTTCAATAAATGCCACTGATAGTTGTATTTCTTGTGAAAAATACATACAAGAGGAGTGTATACAATATCATGAAAATAGATGGCATATTGCCTGCTTTTCATGCTCTTTATGCCATCAAAAGATTGACCCGCCGGATATTGGGGAGGCTTCCTGCAATAAAGGTCTAAAACGGATTGTATGCTCACGTTGCTCGGCCGATGACCCCGCATCTGTGCCAGGGTTTAAGTATGTATCCAAGCTATCCCAACTGATATTTTTGTTAAAAATAGCATTGGTCAGGTCAAAAGCTGTAATGGAGGCCCAAATGAAAAATAGGGTTAACAAAAGTATAATGAATGGTGTTAGTAACTCCGTTTCAATGCAGCAAACATATCTTCGAACACTTAATGATATTAAAAGATTGAAATCTAGAAGGGAATGCGTGCGCGTCGGTCATGATAAAGAAGAGGCTAGAAAATCAGTTATTTTAGAAACATCAGAGGCAGATGTCAATGGGCACTCCGATGAAAAAAATAAAGGTTTGGTAATCCAGACAGATCCAGTTGCAGTAGTTAACTCTCCACATTCTAATGTGTTTACCGATACAAAGACATTGACGTTGGATGACATCTCGCGAATTGTTGCCGCAGAACAAGCCAGAGAATTGAGGCCCAATGCCTTTACTTATTTTAAAAAATTACGTGAAGATGATGATGAAACAGTTAATATGATGGCAAAAAAAAATGGTATATACTACTCTGAATTGAGTTCTGAGGAGTTGACAATTATCCAATCTATTAGCTTGACTATTCTGTCTTCGGATAAAAGGTTATTTTCTAATGGGACCTCGGCTAGTAAATTAATCCCATTGAAACAAAAAATGGAAAAGTCGAATCCTGGAAGTTTTTGGTGGAAAATGAGAACTATTATGAACAAAGAAACAAAAAAACCGGATAATTATAAAGTATTTGGCACTCCGTTAGAGATCCTTTCTAGTAAATGGGGAGTCGAGTCTGATCTAGGTGTTGGCCCGTCAAGAATTAGGATTCCTATAATTGTGGATGAACTAATATCTTCATTGAGACAATTAGACATGTCCGTTGAAGGAATATTCAGAAAGAACGGCAACATAAAACGTTTAAAGGCTCTGTCCTTAGAGATTGATAATCAGCCATCTGAACCGCCTGACTTCTCCAAGGAAAATGCCATTCAATTATCTGCACTGTTAAAAAAATATATTAGAGAGCTGCCGGATCCTCTTTTAACTACAGCGCTGTTCAATTTATGGATTGATTCGGTAAAAATTGAATCAATGCCTGAAAAACAGATGATACTTTCATTAGTCTACAGCATGCTTCCTGTTTATAACCGGAACGTTTTGGAGGCAATATTATCGTTTCTGTGTTGGACTGCCTCATTTTCACACATTGAAAACAAAGTGGGATCCAAGATGGACATCCATAACCTTTCTACTGTAATGACACCCAACATTTTATATCTCCCTAATAATAATGTTTCAACTGTTCCCTCCTCGGAGATATCCCATACCTATAACGATGCGTTTGCCCACAATGAGGGGGAAACGTACTTCTTGGCAATTGAAGTTGTTGACTATTTAATAACACACAACGAAGAACTGGCAATGGTACCTAAATTTATAACATTACTATTGAATGAAATTAAAGAAAAAAGGTTGGATGGTTACGAAATGATAAATAAATTTGTTCAGGAGAAACTCAGAAAGAATGCGATCGACTTCTCAGAATTTGAAATTCAGAGAAATGTAAAAATGAAACACTCGACTTCTATTGTCACTCAGGGAGAAATTAAACGATGATTCTCAATTTGCAATCATCGAATTTCCCGTGTATAATTAACCAAATAGCAATTTAAGGCTTAATTTGATAGCCTTCTGTGTAATATTAAAAAAACTAATGCATTATGAATAAAACAAAACAACACGCAAAAAGGACTCGTCCACTTCAGATTTTGCTATAAAATATTTGAGTAAATGCCGAAACCTTACAAAAATCGGTATATTATAGAGAAGATTATTAAACTTACAGTTTTGGATTATCATCAGGAGAGCTAACTGGCCAAGTGTATGGATGGGATTCTTCAAGGTTGAATTTATGTGCTTCTAAGTACTTTTTCAGTTCTTTTGGACCCCTTGAACCATACGGGTAAATTTCTGGCGTTGGAGCATCCTCACTTTCTAAACGTTCCAAAAGAGGTGTAAATAATTTCCAACTAATTTCTAATTCATCGTCTCTAACAAAATTTGAGTGGTCACCAAGCAAAGCGTCTCTAATCAACACTTCATAAGCTTCTGGAATCCAGTAATTTTTGTATCTACTGGAGTAGGTAAGATCTAAGTCCGTCACTTGGGTAGCGTTAGACAAACCAGGTGTTTTGGAATTGAATTTCATATAAACAGCAGCATCAGGTTGAACTCTGATAACTAATTCATTGTTTGGAATATCCTTAAAAACTCCTGATGGAACAGCTTTGTATTGCAATCTAATCTCTACTTTACCCTCATTAAGCGCTTTACCAGCCCTCATTATAATTGGAACACCATCCCAACGTTCGTTTTCAATGTTAAAGCACAATGCAGCGAAAGTAACACATTTGGAATCTTTACCGACCGTCTCATCATCCTTATAAGCAGGCTTTTTACCATCCTCTGATCTACCATATTGGCCAATTAGGATATCCTTTGGGTCAATTGGAGCCATCGCCTTTAATACCTTTACTTTCTCATCACGCACAGATTCGGGGTCAAAAGAGACTGGTCTTTCCATGGTTAATAATGTTAGAATTTGCAACAAGTGGTTTTGCATAACATCTCTTATAATACCGATATTGTCAAAATATCCACCACGTCCTTCAGTGCCGAATGGTTCTTTGAAGGCGATTTGAATACTTTGAATATTTTCTTTGTTCCATGCAGCATTTAGAAAGGTGTTACCAAATCTAAGTAAAGTAAGATTCTTAACCAACTCTTTTCCCAAGTAGTGGTCGATTCTAAAGATCTCATCTTCTTTGAAAAGTGGTGCCAAACTCTTTTGTAATGCTTTTGCAGTTTCCAAGTCACGACCGAAAGGCTTTTCCACGATTAGCCTAGTAATTCCAGTATCAGAATAAAGTTCCTTTTTTATCTGTGTAGCAACATTTAAGAACACACTTGGTGGCAAAGCGAAATAAAAGAGCCTATGAGGTTCGGTGATTTCTGCACCTGCCTCCTCTTTTTCGATCAACTTCTTTAACTTGTTGTATCCATCGGGTGTATCGTAGGCGCCTGAAACATATGTAATCATATCAAAAAATTCTTCTTCTTTGGCATCATCCTTCTCACCGTGAGGTTTGCTCAAATGGGGTGAGATTCTCTCCCTCAATTCACTTTTTTCCAGGTGTGAACGTGCATAACCAAAGATTTTGGTACTCTTGTCCAGATATCCTTCCCTAAATAGCCCGAAAAGAGCGGGAAAGGTCTTCTTCTTAGCAAGATCTCCTGAAGCACCAAAGATCACAATTGATGTGTTTTTCTCGAACTTAACCGGACCATGATTGATACTAGTCATCTTGAATTCCTTCTCAGTTTTCTTTCTACCGTTTCTCTATCAAAGTTTCTGCAAAGCTATGCCTAAAAAAGGTCTAAATGCCCGCAATACACTATATTCGAATATGTGCTACTCTTGGCACTTATAAACTAAACTTCTGCTCTGTTCTCCGACTGTGATGTCTTATAACTATTTAGAATCGCCCATTACTGGGAACCACCCTAACTTTGCTTACCTGGGTGCCCACCGTTAGAACCACCCATGTTGAGCCACAACCAACGAACGAGCCAATGGATAGCAGTTGTCATTATCCTTCAGCGTTGTGATCTTCCATGCACTTTCTCTGACAGAGAAACCACGCAGGTACTCTCAAAAGCAATTTCTCATCCCTACCAGCCTTTCTTAGCATCCTAAGATATCCCGCACTCGAGCATGTACTTTCATTTCTCTTGGTTCAAATATTGTCGGCCGCTCGTCAAAATTGATCATTGGAAGAGAGCGTTTAGATATGTGGTGTACAGATTACTGAAGTGCTCCTAGGTCACGTGAGATGTGCCTATGTTTTCACAGCAAATTCAGCGGGCTTCATTTAGGAAAAAAAGGGGGCTTGCTGCTTATTAAGATTTTTTTTGGACCGACGCTCGCAGAAACTGCTGTGCAAAATGCAGATAAACAATTAGAGGTATAATGAATAACATGAGGAATCGCTTGAGAATGTGGCGGATATATGGCGGGGCAAACTCTTCGTGGGTCACGAGGACATAACATATATGTCAGGTAGCCTGACAATGATCATATTGAACATATATTTAACATATTGGTCGAGGGTGTATTAGAGTGTTGGGACTTGTACCATCAGTAACAGTACTATATATGATACTAGAGATCTCACTATTTTCTTTTTATCTTGTAGTTGTAAAGGAAAAAAAAAAATGTAAAATTCAAAATTGAGAACAAAACAAAAATCAAGTTGGAAGTAACCTCAATTTTCTATTTAAATTGGAACTGACTCTCTTTTTCATCTTAAAAATCCCATATATAGCTCAAATTAATTAAGTTATAATGTTCAAAGTATGTGTTAGGTTTTAAAAATCTGTTTTCTTCTGGAGAGAATGTGATCTGTTAACCTCGGCGGCTTCCTTATACGTTTTTGTGTCAATACAAGATTTACTATTTGATGTCAAAATGGCCGGGTAACATATCATGCAAGAGTGGACAAAGGATTTACTAGCATTTATTACGATTTCTTTCTGGTGGATTTGACATATACACCGCTAATGGAACTAATTAATGAATAAAGTCTCTAGAATAAAGGTTTTTATCAATCAGTAGCAGACTTACGTGATATTAGAGCTTTAATATTTCGGAAGGCAGGAAAATGTGGTTTGATTGATTATGCTAGACAGCTAATGTTTCCTACTTGATACGAGGATGACATGACAGAATAGTCGATCACTCTCTATGAGCAGGGTAAAAAGTGTGTTAGAATTCTCGTTCAGCTGGGTAACGCGAGCATGTAATCGCGCATGTGGCGGAGTATCTATTAAACATGTTCAAGGGGGGAGGGGGGGACTAAAGGCGGATCGAGAGACACACGGAAGTGCCGATCGGACCAGATTAGAAAAACAGCAGTTATCAGATCTCTAAGATAGCAGACCCAGAAATATCAAGTACTGAAGATGTGGTAGCAAATAGATATAAAGTAGAACGATATGTACGACCCATGAACATATAATAAGACCTCCGATGGTGAAGTCGGCAGCTGCAAGTGGTAGAAAAAAAAAATAATATGATATCGGTTGTGAACAACGAAAGCGCTAAATTTGTGGTTTTTTATGGTACATTCATAGACACACCGATTTTAGGAGAAGTGAGGATAAGAACCAATACGGCAGTCGGTGTGACGGTGGAGGCAGGCTCGGATCAAGGGACCATCAAGTTTGTAGCAGAAGGGTGTCAAGACCCCTTATCGGAGGCATTACAATTCGATCCCAAGCTGGACGACAACGATGTGCTAGTTATCAACGGAGAGAATATGAAAGGAGGTGGTAATGTTTCAAGTACTTTTTTCCTTCCTGGTTTTGTTGATACGCATATTCATGCCTCTCAATATCCAAATGCTGGAATTTTTGGTAATTCAACTTTACTGGATTGGTTGGAAACCTACACATTTCCGTTAGAGTCGTGTTTGAAGGATCTGGAACTCGCAAATGAGGTATATACAAAGCTTGTAGACAGGACGTTGGAAAATGGCACAACGACGGCTTCTTATTACACAACTATCGATCCAGAATCGACCAAGTTAATGGGTCAGATTTGCTCCGTAAAAAACCAACGTGCATTCATAGGTAAAGTATGCATGGACCAGAATAGTCCTGAGTTCTATACAGAGACCACCAAAGGCTGTCTGAACAGTTGTGAATCAGTTATAAATTATCTACAGGATGAATTATGTGACTCAAAGGTTCAGCCAGTATTGACGCCCAGATTCGCTCCAACTTGTTCAGAAGGGTTAATGGAGAAGCTAGGTGCTTTGTCGAAAAAATACGGTGGACTTCATATACAAACTCACCTCTCCGAAAACGAAAGTGAAATAAAATGGGTAAAAGAGCTTTTTCCTCAGTGCGAGACGTACACGGATGTATACAATAAGTACGATCTGCTGACGGAAAAAACAGTTTTGGCACATTGCGTTCACCTCTCTTCTAAAGAAGCTAAAATAATTAAGGCGCAAAATTGTGGAATTTCTCATTGCCCAATTTCAAATTCATCAATTACTTCGGGGGAATGCAGGGTCCGTTGGCTTCTGGACCAAGGAATAAACGTGGGGTTAGGAACTGATGTATCAGGCGGGTATTCGTGCAGCATATTGACCACAGCAAGACAAGCTCATTTAGTCTCGAGACACCTTGCCATGAAGGAATCCGATCCAGAAAAACGTGATCATGTTAAATTATCAATGGAAGATGCATTATATTTGGCCACAATGAGTGGCGCACGAGCCCTAGGTATGGGAGATATGCTCGGAACATTTGATGTTGGGAAGCAATTTGATACACAATTGATAGATATCGAGAGTGAAGGATCCAATGTTGATGTATTTCACTGGCAGAGATTGATAAGCAGCCGTGAAGATAAAAAAAGATACCTACCCCCTAGAATATCATACCATGATCTACTTGCTAAATGGTTCTTTAATGGCGATGACAGGAATATCATCAAAGTGTGGGTTGGCGGAAAGTTATCCCACTCCCAATGGTGAATTATGGCATTTATATAAATAGGTAGTGTATTTAATATTCAAAAGTCTTTTCACGAGGACCATTTTATTCAAAGATTTTGAGACATTGATGTAATATCAGTAGAATCCTGGTGAATACAGTAATGGTAGTTGTGGAAACATTTGTTGCCATTCTGTCAAAATATTCATGATACAATCTTCAAACGGCACTTGAGACTTATGTGAGCTCTCTACCTGATCGTCTAGCATATCTGCTAGTTTCAATATTGCTTTGCCACCAATCTTAGCATTCTCGTTATCATCCTTGATGTCAATATTTATGATATGAACAATTTTATTCAAGATTCCACCTCTGTTCATTAAATCTTCACAAACAGAATCAAAGCATCTTTCTTCACAAGTGAATACGAAATCAAATGTTTTGACATTGTTATGCCACTTTTCTGGGGCTTTCTTCAACTTTCTGTTCCTATCTAGCATCTGTAAGAGACCATTAGATTTGTAGCGATCTGCCGACTGCGACAGCAAATCATTATATATATCATTATAAGGCGTGCCAAAAGGATACACGTTTGGCTTATCTATCGAAAGTCCCGGCAGTCTTACTGCTGAACCTGTCCCATAAGAGCTAACATCATATCCTGCTTCCTGCAGCACTTTATGTGATTCCATTGAACGGTTGTTATTTGAAGCACATACAGTGCAAAATTTCAAGTCGCGACTACGATGATGGGGCATTTTAACGTGTGTTAGCTAGGTCCTATCCTATAGCGGCTGAATTTTGGTTCCTGCTTTAACTCTGTACCTTGCAATCTACTTAATCGTTTTCAATCCTTCAAATAAGTAAATGTAAATAAAAAAGCCGGGTAAAACCGTATGCTAAATCCAAGATCAATTTAATTTTAAATAGCTCTAAACAATATCAATATCAGTACGTTTTATATACCTCTAATATGACAGAATCATTCTACTGTTAGTGTCTGGATTTCTTCAGAAGAGATATCTATAGTTTCTCGCTCAACGAGAATCTTCTCAACTTCGATGTCAACATTGTTGTTTGAGACTCCAATATCTTCCATAACCACAATCTGTTGCTTTTTACACTTTACCTCTTGATAGCCATCATCCATCACACACTTGGAAGTAACGTCCAACTGCGAGAATGGTTTAATATCAACATAATCAGTTTCAAATGATTGACCATTCTCGTTCGGGAGTGACGTGATACTTTCCATATCGTCCTCACATGCCATGTCAAAGTCGACCGGTCTCTTGCTTAGAAGGTTAAATATTTTGGAGGACTTAGCTGTTTCCTTCCATTTATGCCATGAATCCGAACCTGATAGCAGTACCCCTATCAACATTGAAGGGTCCAAATGTGAAAGTGCCAATCTGCCATAATTAATAGTATGACAAGATTTGCGAAATACTTTCTCATCCCCTGATTGAACTGATGGCTGTGGATTATGTGGATCTAGATAAACTAACTCATTTTCTTCGTATCCAATAAAATATAATGAAGAGGAGGGCCTGCCTCCAGCTATGCCAACAGAAAAACTTGATCCTAAAATATCTTTTATATCATCCCAGTAGTATTCATTAATTGCATCTATACCCAGTTTAATACCCAATAGTAACAATATCTTAGCATCTCTGTTTTTATCAAAAATTCTCTCAATTTCTTCTTCATAAACATCTCCCGAGGATACAGATATAAAGCATTTGTCTATACCACATTCCGGAAATTCATTAACTAGACTTTGTATACTTCTTGATGTAGCTGCTGGACCAAACCACTCACCTGGTTTTTTATTCGATAAATCAAGCCCTTTTTTTACAAAATTGTGAATCGAAAAGGGTGCATCGTATGTGTCAGTGAACCAGCTCAACATGCGGGCCTCATCATTTTCATTTTCATCACTCCACCGGAAGGCTCTTCCAAGTTCAGCAATTTGAAGTGCATTTGCTAAAAGACTCTGTCCGGTTCTTATCATACAACCCCATCCAATATCAGTATTGAAACAATCTGGATGGGAAATTGCATTTTCAATAGTATTCAAAGGATTATCCCTAAACAAAAGGTGAAAATTTAGAGGTGATGGACCGCCGATTGCTTGTGGGATGGGAGCAAATCTCGTCCTATAAGTAAAGCGTATTCGAGAACGAACATCTGATAAGAAGTCTGAATTAATTTCTTCAGTCTTAAAGAAGAAGTTGTTCAGAAAGCCCGAGGCAGACACAGGTTGTCTATCTCCCTTTTCTTGCGTGTTCTCTAGCTTTACTGTTGGATATATTTCTCCCAACACTATGTAATCTTCATCAGCTTTTCCCTGCTCGGGAGAATCCACAATTTGGTGTGATAATCTTTGCATGAATTCCATCATCCGAACTCTTCAAGGAGTCAATTTAGCTTTCTAATCAGATTCTTCTTGGTAAATTATCTTCTTTTGATTGACTATTTGTGATGTGTTCCCTTTTAGCTTCATCAACGAATCTAAACAAGAAATCCAAGAATACTTAGGACAACATGAAATCTTGAACGTGCATCTTAATATCAAACAAATAAAGATTCCTGTTGTAAGGCATGGCCAAGAGACACAGTCGTTACCGTGACACAAATCGATCACATAAACGGGGTGGCTTTAAGGGGAAGAAGAAGAGCACTAGAGGTGGTAAGAAGAGAACAGATGCCAAATATGAAAAATCAGATCCTTTTCGCAAAGGAATCCCGTTAGGTGGCGGGGATCTCAATAATCCTGATTTATCAGACCTCGATGATGGCTTTGGTCGAAGATATATTTCCCCTAGTGATGTTGAAAACTATTATTTCAAGGGTTCGAATAAAGAGAAATCCATGAAAATGGGTGGATTAAGACCCGGCCATCGAAATGAGCCTTTCCTGGATGCCAATGCCGCTGAGAGGTTGAGTTTCAGAAAGCGGCCTATGCAATTTATCAAAGCAAAGGAGTTATATGACCCATCCCACGACTTAATTGAACAGTTACGGAAAAGAAATCAACATAATATGAATGACGCAGAAACTTCTTCTGATAGTGATATGCAAGACCACAATAATCTCAAATTGGAACTTCAATCGTTTTCTAATGATAACATAAAAATCGATGCTGCTAATGAAAACGAAACACGCAAAACGGACAATATATCAACAAGAACAGACAATGAACTATTTTATTACGATATGGTGGGTGAATCGTGTAATTTACAACCTAAAAAAGTTATAATCCATGATAAAAAATATGATGATTCAATTTCTGACCATCGCAATTTGGCAACAGAGTACGATCCTACTGTCACAGTAGGAAAAATACAGTTGAATACTACAAAAGATGCTAATGGTAATACTAATACCAAACTTCCTTATATTGATAATAATTCCGAAAACCCATATGGAAGATATATTAGCAGCGTGCTTGGAAGAGTTATTAATTGTTCTGACGAAGAATCTGAAGAAGCAGAGTTGATCTCCGAAGATTGGAGTGAAATTGGAGAAGACATCAATGAAGATTCCTCAGAAGAAGAGAATGATATGGAAATGGACATTATAACAGTCCCCGAAAAGCACACAGATGGAAGAAATAACGAAAAAGCAGAAAAACTCAATAATTTGATCGAAGCTCCTCAGGAATCTAGGAAGATAATGATTTCGAATGAATCCGATATGGTATACAACAAAACGACACCAAATTACGGATTTAAAGAGCCCCATAGCCCAAGCCCTCATCTGAGTAAAAATATGGAGACACTAACCATTGAAGAAGAAACCATCGATATGGAGGTAAAAACTGGTCCTGAATTTGGATTTATTGAAGATGATTATATTGTGGATACGACTCAAGTATCAGTTACAAATATGAGATTAGGTTTATCGGATAACTCATATTATGTTAAATCGTTCCGGTTATTTTCTGACTATGAATCTCGGTGGGTATCGCAAGATGTTTTTACAGATTTCGTTCTAGAAGAAATAGGATTACCCCATCATAGGTTACCTGCATATCTGGAGTTTATAAAGAGCTCCATAATCCCTAAAGAAGAGCCGGAGGAAGAAGAGATACCTGACATTCCATTTTCTGATACCAGCGAAGAAGAAGAAGAAGAAATCTCTGATGAACCTTACTCTTTCAAAGATTCCTTGACTTCCGATATGACTGAAGGTCTCGACGATCTCATACAATATACAGAGAGGTATAACTACTCTCGTAATCTCGAGTATGAAACAAAATCAATACCCGTTTCTGGAAAAGGTATGAAGAAAAAACTGTTGATAGATGATTCACTTGCATTAAGTACGGAAAGTTTGGCAACATTGCAAGATAAATTTAGGAATAGACTTGAAAATAAAGCTAAAAAGAGAAGGACTAAAAATGACTTCATTGATATTGAACATGAAAAATCCGATGATCTATTCAAAAAGTATCCTTTGGGATTGCATGTTCAAAATATTAAGGACGAGTTTGAACTGTTCCTGAAAAGAAACAAAGAGTGTCTATTATTTCCACCTTTGGATCCACATGGAAACAAGACAGTAATGAAATTTGCTCAACATTATCAAATGAAATCATTCAAACAAGGGCGAGGTAATAAAACTCATATAATGGCACAGAAAACCAGAAAAACAGGCAGAAACTTTCCTAGCTATCATTTGATTGACCAGCTGATCAAACAACGCCCCATCTTCATGAGAATCGACGTCAACAGGTCTAGTGATTCTGTTGCTCCCATATCTAGTAGGGAAAAACCAAAAGGCAGGTTCCATACAATTGAAGGTGAGATTGTTGGAAAAGACGCACCTGAAATTGGACAAGAAAACATTGGGAGACGAATGTTACAGAAACTTGGTTGGGTGGATGGTGAAGGTCTAGGTGCGCATGGTAACAAAGGAATCAGTGAGCCACTCATGGCCACAGTCAAGAAAAGCAAATCTGGATTGAGACATGCAGCAGAACGTGGATAAAGATTTTCACTCTTTTTTATCTTATGGCTTGATAGTGTATCTTTTTTATTTATATAATCAAATCGGGGAAAGTAATTAGTTTCACAAGGCGTCACCACCTCTGATGAAAACTGACTCGAAAAACATAAACACAAAAACAATGCTTCAGAAAGATACTGAGAGACACTCAGCTTTTTGTGCAAAGTAACACAAATAAATTATCCAACCAATTCTTTTCATGGGAACAAGGACAGAACTTCAATTTCCGCCGTTGAGAGAGCCTGAGATAGAAGATAAGATTATAGATCCAACAAGACCTATTTCCAAAAGCAATTATAATCCTATGCTAGGCACCACTGGCAGTCCAGTACGAATAAATCCATGGAACTTCATAAGTTCGTTAGGTCCAAAGAAGCAAGCACTTGCGATTGCAAAAGATATTGATACTCAGCGAGGAATACAAGTAGATACAAGCCCGATAAGTGAATGCCGCGATACAGATACTGGTCAAGAATCATCTCAATTAACTGTTAGAAGATTACCTTCAGGGGCTAAACCGCCATCCAATGGTCATAGTATCGAGTCAACTACACCGGTTAAACCTGAGTCGGTTGCTTTAACAAATTCTAATGATGAATCTATACAAAATGTTGTGGGGCAATCAACCCCACTAACCCAAGGAAAGCTCAATAAGAATTCTGACCTGGAAAATGTTGCTTCAAAACCTACAAAAAAATACATAGATGATCCTTATTCCGAAGCAACTAGGAGAGAGGTTGTTGAAGATGTTTTGCAGCTTCGAGGGGAGGTTGATAAACTGAAAGAAATTAATATGGCCCAGAAACACAATCAAGAAAACATGGCTGCAGAGGTAGGAAAAATTAAAGATTCCTTAAATCATAAATCAATTGAAATTTGTACGCTAAATGAGACTATAAAAAGCAAGGAAAATCAAATTAAGATTCGTGATCAGGAACTAAAGCAGTTGAAACAAGAACTTGCTCAAAAAGAATGCGAGAATATCGAAGAGACTAGAAATGTGAAAAATACGATAAAGGAAATTGAGAGGGAAATAAGAAAAGCAGATGTAAAAGGGCAGCTCCAGAAAGATATCGATAGCATTGACGAAAATGTAAGCATAAAATCAATGCTAAGCACACTTCAAAACCTATTATTAACAGGGCTGGAAAACATGAACAAGGTTTTCAATGAAGACATAATGGCTTACAAGAAAAGAACTACGGAACTAGAAACAGAATTTGAACACAGGATAAGCGAATTGCAATCCAAGAATTCTGAGAAAGTGATGTCCTTAGAACGAGAGTTGAATAAGACAAATGAAATGAAACTGCATTTTGAAGAACATAATAATGAGAGAGATAAGGCCTCGAAGATTTACAAGGAGGAAATAAGTCAACAAAAAAACACTATTACAGAAATGGATAAGCAAGCTGATAAACTAAAAAAAAGAGTGCTAGAGAAAGATGATTTGATAAACGAACTGAAGAGAGAAATGGCTGAAAATAAAAGGAGCATGGAAACGAAACTTACCGAGAGTGATAATCTCATTAATAAATTAAAAAAGGACATTGCAAGTGCTGCAGAAACGACTGAAGAGGCGATTAGAAAATATGAGAAGACCCAGAAGCTGTACAATGAAGAACAAAAAAACCATAAGCTTGCAAAGCAAAACCTTAACGATTCTCAATCTTCTTTGGAAGATTTCAAGTCATTCATATTGGAATTGAGGTTATTCAATATACAGTTAGGGCCCATAATTGATGCATTGTATGGCAAAGAAGGAAAATCAAACAGTTTAGAACCACTTTTGAAAGCCAAAAACAAAAACATCGTTGGATTTTATTATAGAGATCAACAGAACAATTATGTGGAACTACAATACAATTTGAAAACTCTTGAAGAGCAGAAGAAGCATTTGTCAGATCAAATCGAGTCAGAATGGAAAGTAAGCATAACAGAGAAAGAGCAACTGTTATCTCAAATCTCGAATGAGTTGGATAAACACAAAGAGAAAAATGCATATTTAGAAAAACGCGTCGACGAATTGGAAGGTATTATAGAAGACAATGGGAAACAAAAGGAAATTATGATGAACGAAAAAGAAACCTTGCTTGAGACTAATGCTTCCTTATTGAGTGAAATAGAAAGTATCAGAAACTCCACAATGGATAAAAACGAAGAGAAATTAAACGGAATACTGGATAGAATAAAGTCCTTTTCCGACAGAATTTCTCAATTGCAAGAACAGTTTGTTCTCGAAAACAATCAACAAAAGGAGAAAAATGATCTGCTAATAACTAAAGAAGCCGAATTGTGTAATTTGAGAAATCTAATTCAAGTACAAAATGGAAAAATAAAAGAAGTGGAGAGTAAATACGCCGAGGCAGATAGGGAGCTCCAAGAAGAGAAAAAAAGTTTCCAAAGAATACAAGGAGATATCAGGAAGAAAATTGATTTTGAGGTTGCTCATAAATCGCGTCCCGACATTGATCGCTCAACTTATGATGCTCTTATGATAGATAAAGTCGATATTATTGACATGGTGGAATTACAGAATATAGTAAAAAACCTCATTCTCCTCTTGGGGATTCCTTTTAATAAGTTGACAAAAAAATGTCCACTTGTGGCGATCTATCTAAAATATGAGAGGCCCATTTTCTCTTTTTTTGCCAACAAGCTCCATTATGAAATATTTAATGAGCCCATAGATATGAAATGTTTTACTAACGACGCCTATGACCAATACACTAAAACTCATAATATGAGTACTCTTGTACATCCATTAGAAAGTTGCTTAGATAACTTATACGAAAAAATCGTATCCAAGATTTAATGTCCGCATTTGTTAGATTACACTTTGTGCCTAACATCAAAAAAATTTTTCGGAGTCCTGCGACATCGACGTCATTTTAACTAAAGAAATAGACTACTATATTTAACAAAGCATTTGAAACTAACCAATTCTTTTTCGCTTTTTGTATATACATCAGTATAATATTGAATTTGTTATGAAAATATGCTACTACGAATTACTAAATGTGGAATCCACAGCTGATGAAAACGAATTGAAGAAGGCTTTTAGGAAGAAAGCTCTACAATATCATCCAGATAAAAATCCGGAAAATGTTGAAGAATCAACCGAAATATTTGCCAAAATAAGAGCTGCTTATGAAGTGCTTTCAGATCCGCAAGAAAGGGCTTGGTACGATTCACATAAACAACAAATACTGAGTGATGATCCGATTATAGATGATGATTCTTATGAGTATGAAGTCGATGCATCAGTCACAGGTATCACCACTGATGAGTTGCTTATGTTTTTTAACTCCTCTCTGTATACAAGAATTGATGACTCGCCAGCTGGAATTTATCAAATTGCAGGTAAAGTTTTTGCAAGATTGGCCAGAGATGAAGTTTATACAGGCCAAAGAAACGGCAATAAACATTTTGATTCATATAATGATATCGAATTTGAACAGGATATCAACACAATTGGCTATAATCTTGCCTGTCAAAAAAACCTCGCCAATATTATTAGTGATGAAAAGAATTTATTCCCACCATTTGGTAATTCCACTACGGATTATGATCATTTGAAAGAATTCTATAAAACATGGTCAAAGTTTGGTACCTTAAAAACATTTTCATGGAAAGATGAGTATATGTATTCTAAGAACTATGATCGTCGAACTAAAAGAGAGATCAACAAAAGAAATGAGAAAGCTAGACAAGTTGCCAAGAATGAATATAACAAGACCGTGAAAAGGTTCGTATCTTTCATCAAAAAACTGGACAAAAGGATGAAAGATGGAATAAAGAAGGCAGAGGAGATCAAAAGGACGGAAGAGCGTCAAAAGCATCAAGCTCTGAGGGATGCTTATTTAAATGAAAGAAAAAAAGAGCGAGAAAGGAACCAATTCGAAATACAAAGCTGGCAGACCGTTGATGAAGAAAATTTTCATGAGCTTGAAAAAACGTACGCTGAAATTTACGAGACAGCCAAAGATGGCAAGGAAACAAACCAATTGGAGGAAGAAATTATCATATATGATTGCTACCTTTGTAACAAAAAATTCAAATCCGAGAACCAACTAGAAAACCATTGCATGACTAAACTGCACAGGAAAAATTTACGTGACATACAAAAAGAGTTGCAACGGGATAGTATGACATTGGGACTCGACGAATTGTCAGACTTAGATGACTTCGATTCGGCAATTGAATCAATCGTACTCTCAGATAATGATCAAGATAACTTCGATAATGAAAGGTCTAGTTTTCAGGACATAAATGAGGAACTTGCTGATATCGAAAAGAAATTGGGGGAATTAACCTCGGATAATGAGAGTTTAAGTGATACGAGTTTACTAGAAGAATCGGCAGCTGTGCATACGGAAATTGATGAAAATGATGAATTTGATTTTTTTTGGGAAGATTCTAACGCAACGAAGGGGATAGGCAGTAAATCTCAAAACCACTTTAATGTACAGGATGATTCTTGCGTCACATGCGGAGAGATTTTTGAAAGTAGAAGCAAATTATTCAAACATATAGCAAGTAGTGGGCATGCAGCAACTCGGAATGATGTCAAAGTTTCAATAAATAAAAGTAAGAAGATGAATAAAAAAAATAAGAAAAATAAGAAAAATAAGAAAAATAAGAGAAACTGAAGCAATCCTTGGTGATTTCGTATGTCCATTTTATGTACCTATGTTGATGATTTGTGTATTTTTATAGACTTGTTTTTTATTGGGTTTTTCTTGTATCGGGTAACCATTTTATCCAATTCTAAATTTTTTCAAAATGAAAAATAGTGATGGTCAACTCAGAAGAGATAGACAAGGCAACATAGATTTCGATTTCTGTTAGACTATAACATTGCAACTGGGTCTTTGAACTGTTTGGATCTTGTGGTTCAATATTAAAAATTGGAAAAGAGCTCTCTGTTTGTTTAACACGCTCCACTTCGAGTATTAAAATAAGATTCTAATTAGGACGGGTTGCGACCGGGGTAGCAAATAACAAGCAAGAATGAACATGAATAGTGCCAGTAACAACTCTACGGTGTCACACTTGTCAAGTGCCCTGCGCCAAGTTAACCTAAGCAATAGTAATACTACAACGGATCAGAGCAATATAAACTTTGAATTATCAGGCCAAATAAATAATGACAAAGTGGTATCTAATAATGACAACGTAAATAACAATGCTATCAACAGTGGAATTCAGCGACAAAGACAAAACGATGCTCAAGCGCAGCAAATAGCGCAACAGTTGCAGCAACAACAGGCTTTTACTAATATGGGACCAATAGACAACTCGAGAATCAGGAAATTCTTTCAAAATCAACCAATGGAAGGTTACACATTATTCTCTCATAGATCTGCTCCTAACGGATTTAAGGTAGCAATAGTATTAAGCGAATTAGGCTTACCATATAATACTTTCTTCCTCGACTTTAATGCTGGGGAGCACAGGGCGCCCGAATTTGTGTCAGTTAATCCAAATGCGAGAGTACCTGCCCTTATTGACCATAGCTTGGACAACTTAGCCATATGGGAATCAGGCGCAATTTTACAACACTTGGTAAATAAATATTATAAGGAAACTGGCAGA
Organism: Zygotorulaspora sp. UFMG-CM-Y6047; assembly: GCA_030571275.1. Taxonomy (NCBI): domain Eukaryota; kingdom Fungi; phylum Ascomycota; class Saccharomycetes; order Saccharomycetales; family Saccharomycetaceae; genus Zygotorulaspora; species Zygotorulaspora sp. UFMG-CM-Y6047. The sequence goes on along the minus strand of JAJLXM010000044.1, from coordinate 10,627 downwards.
GCGCCACTCTGGTCAGACAATTTAGCCGACCAGTCTCAAATCAATGCTTGGTTATTCTTTCAAACATCTGGACATGCTCCAATGATTGGTCAAGCATTACACTTCAGATACTTTCATTCGCAGAAGATTGGCAGCGCTGTGGAAAGATATACAGAAGAAGTAAGAAGAGTTTACGGTGTTGTCGAAATGGCTCTTGCTGAGAGAAGAGAAGCGTTGATCATGGAACTCGACACTGAAAATGCTGCTGCATACTCAGCCGGAACTACACCACTTTCTCAAAGTAGGTTCTTTGATTATCCTGTGTGGCTCGTGGGGGAAAGCATTACTATAGCAGACTTGGCATTCGTTCCATGGAATAATGTTGTGGATAGGATTGGTATCAACATTAAGGTAGAGTTCCCTGAAGTTTATAAATGGACAAAACATATGATGAGAAGGCCTGCTGTTATCAAGGCGTTGCGTGGTGAATAAAATATTTAGAAAATACTCTGTAAGCTTAGTACTTTTGGTACATATTTTCTCGACGTATATATAATGCCCATGTAATTTCAATAAGCTTACTTCACATAAATTAATTTACATCTGATATATGACAGGATACGATTATTATGTCTTCCGTCATCGCAAAGCTAGAGTTGGTGGGAACTGTTGTGTTTCCAAATTTTTTAACTTTTTTATTTACGTTTTCGCTTACTAGAACCCTCCTCCGCATAGCTTCCATTAGGCAAAAAGCATCTACTCATCTGTTAGGCACATATAAGTGAACAAGAGCAATTTCTGAACTTAAGTTATTCTGAATGGGAGCGGATACATATCGCGAATGAAAACTAGATTCAAACATGTACAGCTTACAAAAACTTTGCGAAATAAGCCTAATGCGTGATTATCTACTCCTACAAGATGTTAAGAATGTGCCATATCGTCTGATCAAGAATGTGCTTATGAAGGTCAAAAAAGAACATTTGTGCAAGTTGGAAAATAACAATGTGCTTTTGATATTTGAAGATGATGAGCTGTGGTTAAATTTTTTAAAGCAAGATTTCCCAACAAGCGTTCATGACAGTTATGTTTCAAAAAAAGATACGCTCAAACAATATTACTTGGACTTCATTGAAAGAAATGACTCAAAACTCACTCACGATGACCCTGTTCTAATAAATTCATATATACAAACAGCTATACGCAAAGATCCATTAACAAAGAAATATAAGCTACCATACAGATTGTTATACTTCAAATACCAGCAAGATGTTGAAAAGAAACAAGAACAGAGCGCTGAAAGGCTGCGATTGCAAATGAAGAAATTAGAAATGGAACGTCAACAAAACCAGACCGTTACTGTTGATCATTTGTTTTACGAGAAAAATCAACCAAAAAAGTCATCTAGAAATATGTGTAAGAGCCGTCACTCAGATTTGTTCAAAAAGTCCATAAAAGAACATGAGAATCGATTACAACATTTCAAAAGTGGTGGTTTTGACATTGCAAAGAGACGACCTACCAGGATCGCTTTTGCCCCCAACTCACCTCATTCAGAACTCAAAGATGGAACGTCAAAGGATATTCACGAAGCTGGTAACCCTGTAGTTGCCAAATCTGAAATTGACAGGCTAGAAAGCGAATTAAGGCCCATTACCTCTCAACCTAAACCACACTCTCCTCAAAAGCCCAAGAAAAGAAGGTCTGAACCTCCTAGCATATTTCTTCAAAGGAAAAGACCTATACTCACGAACTTCAAGGATAAAATTTCCAAACCCGAGGTTCCACAAGGCCTAACTACTGCTAAGAATATCAAAACCGAAGTTGCAAGGACGAAGCAACCAATAGTGAGCGGACACAAGAAGAAATCTTCACTGTTCTCAAAACCAGTGAAAGTTGGTAGCGATAATACTTCTGCCGAGAATCGTGAGCACAATCATAAGCAATCAGCAAGAACTAACATCTACATTTTTGATGTCACCAAGTCGTGATGGTCAAACTCTATATAATTATAAAACCCGTTACTTGTCCATCTCACCTATCTTTTGGTTAAACTGTTACGTGCCATACTAATCGCCGATGAGTAATTGTGTCTTAGGCCGCGGAATAATTTCCGGAAAGGAGCAGAACGGATATGCTATCGAGATGAAAAAAAAATGGATTGCAAAAAACAAGTTTAGGAAAGGGACCATGTTGATGAATTGAGCACTAAGAGGTTGAATAAAACAGTGTTAAACAGTCACATATTTCAAGCTTTTAGAGTATTAATAGAAAACGATAAACAGTGTCAAATTCTTAATTGGATAATCAGATTCTCCGTAAGACAATTAAGTTGCAAAGATACAGAAATTGAAAATTAGAAACATAAAGAGAGTTAGTGTTTAACAATGTTCAAAAAATTCGGCAAGAAGGCGTCAAGTGATAGTTCCATATCGAAGGAAAAATTGATTAAAATTGAGGAACCAATTAGTGAATTGCCCTCAATTATCAATGTTCCGAAAGAAAAGGAACTGACAGATGAACAAGAGAAAATGTATAGTGAAGTATTGAAACATTTCCAGAATCCAGATCTCAAAGTTCGCAAAACAGAAAAAGGTGATGGAGAGGATACAGAAGAGTTGAATGACGGAGAAAAGGCGTGGTTAACCAGAGAGTGTTTTTTGCGTTATCTAAGAGCCACGAAATGGAACTTGCAGGACTGTATTGATAGAATTATTTCATCTTTAGCTTGGAGAAGAGAGTTTGGCATAAATCATTTTGGAGAAGAAAATGGGGATGAACTCACTGCAGACCAAGTTGCAGTTGAGAATGAGTCTGGGAAGCAAGTGGTTTTGGGATATGAAAACGATGCGCGTCCAATATTGTACTTGAAACCAGGTAGACAAAACACGAAAACATCGCATAGGCAGGTGAAACATTTGGTTTTCATGTTAGAAAGAGTAATTGATTTCATGCCGGCAGGACAAGATTCTTTAGCATTATTGATAGATTTCAAAGAATATCCCGATGTCCCAAAAGTAGCTGGAAACAGTAAGATTCCACCATTAGGTGTTGGTAAGGAAGTTTTGCATATTCTACAAACGCATTATCCAGAAAGATTGGGTAAAGCTTTATTGACAAATATTCCATGGTTGGCCTGGACTTTTTTGAAGCTGATTCATCCTTTTATTGATCCATTGACTCGTGAAAAGCTTGTATTTGACGAACCATTTACCCAATATGTCCCAATGGATCAATTAGATAAGCTATACGGTGGTTATCTTGATTTTACGTATAAACAGGATATTTACTGGCCAAAACTTTTGAATGATGCGAAAGAAAAGAGAGAGCATTATTTAAGTAGATTTCAAAAATTTGGAAGTAAAGTTGGTCTTAGCGAGTATGATCTAAGAGGAACTCATGAGAAGTTAACCTATCCTGTTGACGAATAAATGAAATATTAGAATCTTCTATATTGAGTTGAAAATGTCATGACAACTAATAATGTCTTCACTAATGGAATTATTCCCGATAAAGTAAATATTATTATATGATATATGTAGTAACGTGAAATGAAGATGCTCGAGGGCTAGAATTTGAATTAATATCTTGAAAAACCAGTTGAGTTAAATCATATTTGATATTGATTGCTTAAAACGGTTTTGCACATTTACGTTTTTCAGTGGCACCATTGATAGGAACACACATTGTTTGCCAATCTAATGCGTACATTAAACCACCTGCACCATTAGCTGCTTTTGCAAATACAACACCGAGATCATTTCTGGCAGTTGATAAATAATAATTCGTTCCATCACCTAAAGAAAGAACTTGGGCCCTAACAATGTCACCTGGTTTAAAACAATCTATTATTTTAACTGAATCTCTTTCTGTTGCACGTACATCCTGAGACCTTATTATACCTCTGAATGTCTCTCCAAGATCAGAAGAAGCTTGTGCAATTGAAAAAGTTGCTGCACCAGAACCACCCTGTGTAGCTATTACACCTGTACCATTACTTCCAATTCCGCTGTCAACTGGTACAGTTGCATTTTCTACTGCAAGGATTTCCACGTTGGCCCTTTGTTGTGATATTCGAGTAACCCTCGTGAGGATAATATCGCCCTCTTTTGGTAAATTATTAGCAAAGTCGTTATTAGAACTATTAATTTCAGTTGACGAATCTTTTTGAACTACTGATACCAATAGTGTTCTTGTTGATCTAGATGTTTCTTTGTCTGATTTTGTCGACTTTTTAGAATCTTCTTCCATTTCTTCTCCTTCACTGCTATCATTTGTTTCAGACTTCTTTTCTTCTATTTTAACCTTACCTAATAAAGTAGCTGTTATGGCTTTTACAGAATTACCATCTATATTATACTCCAAAATCTTGGTTCCAGGTCCTTCAATGAATTTGTACACTATTGTCTTGTCATCACTTTGTTTGAAGTCACATTCAGGACATATTAATTGACCTGGAAGGACATTCTCTGGTAAGTGAAAGTTGAATTCAGATATTTCTATCATAGTTTCCCTAGGTAATAATGAGGAATATGACGATCCATAACGAATCTAATATATTTTGAGCACTGCTCATCTCATACCTTCAATTTGCTGAAATTTTTCTTGTTGTTTAGTTAGCATATATATCACGTGATAAATATCTCAAGAGGTCGATTAAATAGAATTCAAACACTCTCATAAAACCCTAATCAACTGCAGATCAATCAGCCAGCATCATCGCAGCGTAAAAGGCAGTCTCACAAGATTATCTGTGTTTAGAATATTTTATCGGCTAAAGTCTATTTTAACTATGTAAACTGTTGATATACGACAAGCAAATACAAAAGATGCGCTAGGGACAATAAAAGGTTTCCTAATATGTTGTGAACCTCTTTTTATTGTTCAGTGATCTTAATTCGTTTCTTTCTGATTTTTCAAAGAGACAATAAAACCTAATGGTTTTATATTGGTTATTTTTCCATCAGTAAGCTATATAGAAGCCTCTTTGTATATCAAATGAACAGCCTCCAATCCCTTGTTTTACCTGAGTTCGTCCATGATTTGTTGTCTATTTCTCTGGTGTGATTATTATTAAATTGAGCGATTCTACCGTATTCTGTTGTCAGAAGCTCAATTTCAACTCAACCTTAGATATATGAAAGAAAAAAGTGATAATCATATATACTCTCAAAGATTATCTGTACACTGATTTTTTACAGCAGGCACTTTAATGATTGAAGATATCTAATCAATGAAAGTCATGTGTATTTAACGTAAGTTCTTAAGTCGTTAATGGTTATACTATTATGTAGATTAATAGAAATGCGTGTAACATTTTGATTCCTCGTGTATCTCCATATCACATTTCAGTTCATTAAGTTCAGCTTTGATTAACTGAGCTAATTGCGGCGTCAGTTGATTGCATGTTGCAATATCTGGTTTTCTATCATATTCATCCTCAGCATACGTATCATAAAGCACTATCTGTGATGAGAAATTTACACAGCGACGGTAATCAGTTGATATGGGCCAGTCATCTGTATTAGTTTTTGATATAGGAGAATCCACTTGAAATGCAGCAAAGGCTGGTGCTTTCAAACCACGAAAAGACAAAGAAATTGGTCTAGCCATTTGGGAATCATTCACTGATTGTTTTAATTGAGGTGTATTCCCTGTTGTTATCTCTATCTCGTTGAAATTTTCATTTTCAAAATCGTCGAACGTATTAAGATCTGTAGGTTTTGAACTGATTCTTTCAGGTGATGAAGCTGTAAAACCATCATCAAACGATAAGCTAACTTCAGCTATCTCACTCCCTAATTGACTTTGACTTAAGTGCATAGAATCTTGCTCTGGAAGTTCGTTAAACGAAGGAACGGAATATGTTGAGGTAGGTCTCATTGTCTTGTATGGGGTTTCCGTTTCTTCGACATCCAGGTTGATTCCGTCACCAAAGTTTATGAGACTTGCAAATTCCATGATATCTGACATTAATTCGGGGTCTTCTTCAAATTTCTTCTTTCTAGCTTCCAGTTCCTCACCCTTCATTGATTGAGTCTCTTGCTCAGTAACCAAAGTCATTTCCCTAAATTTCTCTCCAATAGAATCGAGTGAAAAACTGTTTATGTCGGGGCTCAACCCTAAACCTCCACCAATATCTAAGTGTTCCATTGGTGACGTTGTAACCATATCATCGTGCATGATAGAGCTACTAGATGCAAGATCCAATGATTCGAATTTTCCATTCCGTAAGATGCTACCTGTGGGTGACTTCGTAAGGTCAGGTGTAGAAATGACAATCGAAGAAGCCTCAGTCACAAACATTCCTTCATTTTGAGCGTTAATTGATAATGTGTCAGTCAACGACCTTCTATGTGACGCAATGGAACTACGTTTATTTGATTTTGTTGATCTGGAACGTTCTAAGGAAACTATGGAGTCAACTTCATGCTTACTTAGAGATTTTGGAAAAAGCACCTCTCCTGTATCCAGCCTAGGGTCATCAAGCAATGGTGAATCTGTATTATTTTCGGAGGGTATCGTTTCAAATTTGGGTACTTCTGCAATTGCACTTTGTTCATTTTCCAGAATGCGATCGACATTGAGAGGGGTTGGTTTTCTCAATCTTTGCATAGGGTTAGTACTTGACGAACTCGTCTTGTTCATTTGGATTTTGGCATTTGCGCCAATATCAGGGGTGTCCTTTGGCCGTTCATTCTGTTTCGGATTAAAGATAGTTGTGGTTGATTGTGAACGTGAACGATGACCACTCTCTTTCTTGTAATCTTTGTTCTTTTTGAAAGTACTGAAAATGTTGCTACTACTGTATGATTTCTTCGTTATTTTTGTGGCAGGAGATATCCCAGATACCACAGTTCCTGCAGAAAATGACGTTGAATTGGGTATCTCCTCTACTGACTTCCTAATATGTGCTGTTTCTCTCAATGCGGATTCAGTAGAGCTTTTTCTCTTTAGAAATGAAAAAATGTTTCTCTTCTTCTTAACGACAGTACTGTTGGAATTATTAATTGATTTTGCTTGTCTAGATTCAATCTTTTGTGATTCCTTCTTTGGTTTTTCAGTTGAAATATCATGGTCGATGTGTCGGGTGGAAGTCGGAAGGTTCTCTTTGATCTCAGAATCCTGAGTTAATGTAGGCAAGGGATCCTGCTTCGTAGTAGTAATTTCGACAGCTTGAAAACTTCCCTGCTCCTTAGTTGGCGAGCTTAAAAAGTCTGGTTGTTCAGATATTGTCGAGTCGAGCTGGGGTGTAATTCTCGGAAATTGTAGATTATCATCATCGTTAACATCGATAAGATTCGGAGACATTACAGTATCTCCTTCAGAATGAGCCTTTGTTTCAATAGGTGATTCATCTTCTTCCATGAGTGGTTCGACTATCTCTTTAGTCTTGTTGTTGTTTTGTTGAGCCTGTTTACTTTTTTCATTTAATATGTTCGCCAGGGCACTCAATGATGGCGATGTACTCATTTTCATGGTAACAGTTTCATCCTCATTCATGATCTGTTGTTGAGCTTTTTTTTCCGCTGCAATGCCATCTCTGTCATCAACATCTCCAGATCTCAAAGCCACGTCTACACTCTGATCGGACATATCACGTAATATTAAAGAGTTACGAAAATTCTTTGCATGGTCTAAAGTGTTGATAGAATTAGAAGAGTAAAAGGACGAATTGAGCAGTTCTGAATTACTGTTCTGCTCCTTTGGCATAGACGCCATATCTTTTAGAATGTCTTGTTCACGCTTGAAACTTGAACAGGCCGTGACTATAATTCAATTAGGGCTTCTGTAGTCAATATTTCATTCGCGAACGCCTAGAAACCGAATAAATATTCACTATTAGTCTTCAATGGCTGTGAAAGTTTCAGTCAATGGCAAAGTCTCTCTTCAAATGTGCTTGATAAACCTCTCATTGAGCACCCTATGAAATGATCAAGTGTAGAAATTTAGATTCGAAAGGGAATTAGTAGACCGCGACGCGTCGCCATTTTGAAAATAAGTTATCAATACAAGGAGGGTAACAGGAAGGGAAATCGCAGGAGGTCTGAAATGAATTGCATAAATGATTTATTGAATTTTGAAATTGATTCCAATAGATCTATATAATACCTCATATGTCAGTCCTAACACTGATGATAAGATTTACACTCAATGATGAAGTTAGTGACCCGACATTGAAAACGTTACCCAAGAACAAGAAACAACAAAAGAAAATGTATGGATAATTGTATTACTGACACATCGCCTACTGTGAAATTTCCGTTGGTAAATATTTGGGTAATTATAAATATTGAATAAATAGCAAATATATTAATTAAACCGACATCACTCACACTAAGCAGAATCAGAACCAAAAAAAAAAATCAAAAAATCAAAAAATCAAAACAATGAACCCAAATATATGATAATAAAATATCCTTTTACATTATTGAACATTCCTCATTACTTGTTAGATTAAGCTTTGATGTTACCTTCCTATGCTTGCCTTTTGAGTCATGGGGTTTGGTACGATTTGAATGTCTTGCTGGCGGCGGCTTTCTTGTGGTCGTATTTGACGCAAGTTTTGGCGGACCTCTAGCGGGAAGTGTTACAGAGTTTTGTACTCTCTTCTGTCCATTCATTGAACTATTTATGTGATCATCATATGAAGCCGCATCTAGTTTAGATGACATTAGTGATGGTGCCTGTGATGGTGCCTGTGATTGTACTGTGTGGCTTCTGCCTGTGAACATGGAACGCAGGGACTTTGTCCCATCGTGTGAATCAAGGGTATTCAAGCGACTAATTGTAATGTTTGAACCTTCCACGAGATTTGGTACAGGGAAAATAAGTTCATCATCTTCCAAGTTAACCTGTAGAACGGGATCAATTCCAAATTGCAATATACTATTGGCCAAATATGAATATAATCTGGACCAAACTTCCTCTAGCTCTATGGTACAAAAAGTACCAAATCTATCTTGTAATGTTTTTAGGAATGCTACTCCCATTAGTTCAAAGTGTGGTGGTTCAATGTCCAATATTCTTGCATGTCTCTTTCCCAAACATATTAAGTAACTCTCAAGCACCTGTAAATTCTCTAGATTTGAAATAGCCGTATTCAGGACGCCCGCAAATGCAGTAGCCTGGTGTTTTATTGATGGGTAAAGTCTTTCTAGCTCAGGGGCCATTGATAGCAGGTTTGCATAAAATTGCGAACAAAATAAAGAACTTGCGAAGGACTTACTTGTTGCTGACCCCTTAGGTTCCGATACATGTGTTGCGCTCACAACACTGTTATCAGACTCAGAGTTTTTTCCACTGCTGACATTGGAGTTGATTGGAACTAAATTGGAAATGTGGAATGTTTTATTTGAATGTTGTTTTGGCTTAGTTGGTTTACTGATAGAATCTTCATTAAGGATCAATTCCCATGACTCTCTTACGAGCTGTTTCTCTTTGGGATTCAACTTCAACACAATCTTATACCTGATACGGTCCAAAACACTTGAACTTAGTGATTCTGTTGTAGATACGCGAGCAAGATGATATGCATCATCAAAGGATGAATCACGAGAACGTATTCTGCTAGCATTGTTCGAAATTATATCACTTATCGTAAATGAGCCTCTTCTCAATGCTACGTTGTTGTCAGTCAAAGATCCGTGTGAATCAGTGGTCGATGAATAATCTGTATCTGTTGGTATCAGGCTTTCTGTTGCCACATCGAAATGACTAGGAATAAACTCGATTTGAGAATGATCAAGCGGGTTATAAAAGGGACTTTTCTCCAAATTCATTACAATTCTATTATTGCTCCAGGCTTAGTTGTTCATATAAAAATGGATTCTTTCTTTAATTCTTAGATTTCATTATTATACAATTACCATTGGTTTTTTTCTTCAACTTTCACATATATTTTCAACTTAAAAATGCAGCTAGTTTGTTTGGGGACGCGCCTAGAAGAAAACGCACGGTTTCCGATCTCCTCTCACTTGCATTCTGCAATCATTACAGTCCATTGACAACGTACAATGTACGTAAAGCAGCGGCATACAACCGATAAAAACAGGTTGTTTTCGCCAATTGAAAGCCTTGGACTCTGTCCATATTAGGGATTAAACTTATGGAACTATTGACTGCAGTCTGTACCGCATTCAAGTACGATTAGTGATGAACGAGTTTTTGAAATCGTTTAACGAAAAATGACGGTCCATCCATTAGATGGAAATAATAATGAATTCAGATCTTTAAGCAATATGGAAAATAATATTTTTCATGTCCTGCGTAAATCTTGAGGATATAGCATCGTTTATGTTCAAATTGCGGCCCCAAATCTGTTTTCGATACTTCTGACAGTTTCTACTGTGTATGTTTTCAAGGTAGGCAGCAGGAAATTTGTTTTCCCACTTGTGTGTTAAAGGCAGCCATCGTAGTATTGATATGCAGCATTATTGTACCTTAGATAAAAACTTGTATTAAAAACGGGGGAGTGGAGTAGGCAATATTTTTTGTAAAAACCGTCGTTCCTTTACATTTGCCTCATAATATCAGATATATATTAGGTATCTTATGGGAAAGTGAATCTCTATCATTTGTTTGGAGGAGCTGCCACGTATTAGATATGCATTTTCTTACTGCCCCCCCCCCCCCCCCCCCCCCCCCC
>JAJLXM010000043.1:0-38825 GCA_030571275.1 Zygotorulaspora sp. UFMG-CM-Y6047 | reverse complement strand
TTAAGTTGCTGACAATACGGTCAAACATTTTGGAGTGCAACTGCACTTCATCTTCACCCAGCTCTTCTTCCGGAGCCACGTCCACCCATTCACTGTGGACAATATTGCGGATATGCAGTGGACCATTTGCACGGCTGTCGCCAGATCATGAGCCGCAACATAGACAATGACCCTGTTCTGGAAGCGAATAAAAAGACCCTATTGTCTCGGTAACACACTTGTCCCAGTCCACAGCCCATAAGTCCTGGTGTGCCACAGATTCCTTGAACCGCTTGCTTAACCCTACCGTGCATACCACCTCCATGAATCCGGCACCGCGGATCCGCCCAACCATTTGCAAAAGATCTATGACATGCACATCGCAGTCGGCAAGACACACATAGTCCACCATACCGCAGTCAAGGCCGTTGGAAATGAGCTTAGTACCCATGATCACCCGCACTGCGCTTTCTGTTGACTCGAACTGTCTGAACACTATCATCTTTGCTCGATCGGTCATGTCTCCATCCACAGCAGCAACTGCGGGTACCTTCTTCCATCGCTCATAGCACCATCTCATCCGTGCCTTGTTACTGAAAAAGAATATTGCCTTGCCGCTACTGGTTCTAGCAGGTAATTGCTGATACACCTGCTAGAACAGCCATTGGGGAAACGTGGCACTCAGCATTATTACTTTCAAAAACTCTTTCCACTTCAAGGGGTGCAATTCCAGCAACTGTGGCCTAAATTCCCGTTCCAACCACAACGCATGCGCCTCGTCCATCACAAAGTAACCCTTTTCCTTGACGTACTGTAACTCCTCAGTCCATCCGTTGAGATGCGAGAACGTATGATGCGTCCCAAACACGTCGAAAGTCCCACCAACACATCCACATTACCGAGCCTGCTCTTCCGGTCACTGTACATCAGCAATGCTACATCTGCTGTCTCAAGCCTAGCCTCCTGTAGTCGTTGGATGGTCGCCACTTTAAGTGACATATACGGCACCGCCACAAAATGCACGTACTTACCCGGCCGTGTCTTCTTCAGCACCAACATCGGCAGCACGTATGTCAGAGCCTTTCCGAACGCAGTCGGCGCCTGCAAAGCCAGGACCTATCGATCCCCCTTCAAAACCAGGACCTGTCGATCCCCCAGCAAAACCATACTTGCAAACACTTCTTGTTCCCTGGTCCTGAACTCAAACCCAGAAATCAACTGCTTGCCCGCTTCTAAGAGATCACCGTGGTCACCAATACTTCCATATCCCTTTTCGCCATTCTGGCGGGGTAACTCTTGCGATCCTCCAGTGTTGGTCACCGCTGTCAAGGTTTGAAAGATGCGGCACAGTTTCTTGGCCATAGCAAACGGCACTTCCTCTAGTCCTACCGAGCGCGCCTTATCAAAACCGTACAACGCAACGTCCACAGCAAGCGAGTGCCCCAACTCCCGGGCCACTTCTTCATTAAAGATCGTCCCACGGTCCAACAAGGGCGACTCGATGAAGTGCCGCAGTGACCGTATGCGGTGCGACTCCCTCATCGATACCGCCGATGGGTACTTTAGTGAAGCATTGAAAAACGTAGACTGCGACAGCAATGCTAGTCTCTATACATCCAGGAACACTACGCTGCTTAATATGGCACTACCCAGCCACCGTGCACTGAACAACACACACAATATGGGTGCAAGAAGAGTTCCATACTGGTTGATAGTATCTGGAGCAAACTTCTTAACCATTGATGTGATACCCGACTTCATGTCGCGAGCAATATAGTTTGATGCAGGCCGCTCTGCTTTCAGGTAGACATAGCTCAGGTACATCTGTGAAAATACAACGTAACGAGTACGCTGCGACTTGTACTCGCTCAGTACTGCAAAGTTGTTATCAGTGAAAACAAACTCACGGACCTTTAATACCCTGGCAAAGACCCTGTTATCCTTCTCCAAACGTAGATCTAAACTGTCCTCCAACATATCAACAGGCCCATCCTGCGCTACTAAAGTCAAGTACCGATACTGTTTACTTCTGAGACATACCCTGTGACAGGCAATTGTAATAGAAAACTCTATTTTATTTGCGCTTCGTCGCCTGATTTCGGGTATTTCGAGAAGCATACTTTTATCTTTAAGCTTGACAAAAGTGTACTCCTTTTTGGATAGGCAACTGAACAATTCTGTATCATTGAGGTATACAATTACATTTTCCGTCTCGAATATTATGTTCCAGTCGCATAGTTCCTGTTCCAGTATCTTATCCCTATTAATATTGGAGAGACCTCTCAAGTTTTGGTGTGTAGGGTTTGTAAGTTGATGTGATTTTTGATCCACCAGCCATCCATTGAAAACGATATATCTATCATTAATCTCGAGTATCATTGTCCGATGTCGTCTAAGCCCTCACAACCCCGCGCATCAGCCCGCACCTCCTGCAGGAACAAGAAAAAGTATGTTTCGCTCGAACGCCTTTCTTTTATACAATGCGAGAACCATGAAAATCAAACATTCTGTGATCATAATGTCACATGCGGCGACTTTTATCAGTGTTAGATCATAGATCACGGCAAAAACAAGACATACAAAGAATCAATCGTAATACAACGAATACATGACGCGACGAAGCAAGATAGGGATTCCAGATTGTCCAAGTGTAGCTAATATTTAACAAGCTTGAATAGTCACAGTTTGTTGTCTCTCCGGACTAGCAGTTGCTCATTTAAATGTCCATTCTTGAGCATATTGCACCAACTATGTTAGCAATAAAAATATTATATTCAAGAATGCTATATACCTTAGTTGCATTTAAACTGTGGCCCGGTGTATGTTCCACTAAGCTTCATAATCTTCAAAGTATTTATTTCAAAAAACCGGCCACTGCCAATGACACATTTCATCCATCGCGCATAGCGGTGCCTGCTTGCTACCCATACACATTTTACCAGGTGAGCGCAGTATTAAGTCTAAAAGTTATTTAATTACGAATTGCTTCCCTTAATACCCCCATCTTTAATGGAATCTTCACATTATTTTCCACAACATCCTAGAAAGCATTAAATTTCTCATACACCAAAAGTTTCAAATCCTCAACTTTATGACACCTTCATCACATGAAGCAATAATAAAATTACCATGACACGTTTGTAACTACCTATAATATTCAATTCTTGTTCAATCGTTTCGTCTATTGTATATTACCATTTTGACTAAAATATTATTCATATATTTAGAATTGTTTTCAAAATATCTTTTCGACTTTCTTGATTGAGGGAGTATTACTCAAAACGAAGTATATTTTAGTGCTTGTCTGTGACTGAATTTACAAATCTAAAATCTTAACTTCTATATAGTTTATAGTTTGTTCAAGTTATAATCTTCCTATTGCTCTGGAATTATTTCTTTTCGAGATGTTATTACTATCTCTACTTCAGAAAATGTAATAACATTTTTTAAGAAGACAGGTACCCACGTTTTCAAAAACTATACAAATCGATTGAATGTTACCGCGATGATCCAACGGCTCATCTTTTTGGGATGGATATTTGCGATAATTATTTGTCCAGTCTGAGAGAACATATTGTCGGAAGCTACTGATACGACCTTTGAACGTACTTCATTGCATTTTAAGGAGGGTCAAACTAACGGTCAAGACTGAGAGTGGAGTATTACTAAGTATATCGGTTAATGATTCAAATGTCCCTCGAACATTGTCTTACACTTTAAGCCGATATCGCAGGAAAATAAGCATGCTATTATCGATATTAGAAATCTCATAACAACAAATGATCATTCGTTATTTCTTTCAGAGATATATGCAAACAGCGGTAATGTTAAAATACTTATCATATTTGCAGGTATTTTTGGGCTATTAGTCTTGAAATAATATCACAATTTACTGACTTGATTAAATAAGGGGATTGAGATAATTAAAATATGGGAAGCAATTCCATTTGCCTAGTTCGTGACTCAAGTATACACACGAACTGTCTCCCCCTCCTATAAACATGGTATACACTCGGAACGATATATTAAGTTTGCTTTATATATCTAAAAGATGCAGTACATCGAATCGTCGCGAAGAATATGGCGGACAACAATGTTTCATCAAACGATGAGTTGAACTAATAGTAAAAGCAGCATATCCGACAATTGGAAGCAGCACATCTATTCTTAATGCTGTTACAACAATAGGTTTATATATTAAGGATCCAAATATTTTTAATGTAAATATTATATAACTCGATGCAAGGGTGTTACCTATGTCACCCAGAAATTGTATCATATAAATTGATAGTAATACTCAACATGGCATTTCAAAGTTTTTAATTTTTACGGGGTATCTATTATTTATAGCATCCTTGGTTAGACTTTCACTTCATGATCACTTAACGACCATATTTGTTTCCTTATCTGTGAATTAACTATTTCTCTGTATCACTTACAAGTTTGTGCAGGAGAGGTCTGCGTTTTGAACAACGACCAGACACTAATTACAAGAGCAAATATCTCCTGGACAAAAATATCTAACTCCATGATTGGTTCATTACCACACCAGTATTGATTCTCAATAGCACGAAAGATAATGAGCTTGCGTATACTGGCGTAAAGGGATCATCGATATATAATGATAACAATTGGTATGGAAATTCCTTTGAGGTAAAGAAGTAATTTACTAATAGATATTTAGAGATATCAGAAAGCTATTAGCAGATTGTTTTTTCATAAGAACCTTTTTTGTTCTTGTTTTGTCCATTTAAAGTTTTGAACAAACGAATGGCATTCTTCATTTTTGGAGTGTTTATATATATTGAATTAATATTCAGCAATTTTCAGATTCCCAAAAATCTATTTCTCACCTGTATCTACAAATTTATTTCCAACTTCAACAACAAAATACTTTTTATATGCAACAGCTCTGTTATACCAGAATTTCAATTTTTCATTCTAAAGAACGTTCCTAACCCTCAAGGTCACACAAAAAGTCTGGATTCAACTCTTTCAGAATGATCTTTAGGGATGTTTTCTCAAGTCATGTATGACAGATTTCAGAATACTAAGTTTTACTAATATATTTGATATTATCGAATCTCGAAAAAAATGAGATTCCCAAATCCAAACAAGAGTAATAAATATATTTTGTCAAATATTGACATTTTGTGGAGTAGATGCTCAGATTAGAGCTATTAATTGCCAAAACTGTAATCACAACTCGAGCCAAAGATCGCGAAATTTGTTCAGTATAAAAACCATGTAATTAAAAAAGATAAATTCAAACTTTTTTTCAGATTTACTCACCATTCATTACTTTTCACTTTGTTTCATTTAATTTTTTTTTTTTTTGAAAACAACCACTTAAAAGTCACGGAGTCTTTCCCTTCAAAAAAGGTAATATCACGTGAGGTAACACGGCATTTCGATCCATACGAAACATAAGTTAAAATGGCTAATGAATTGAAGGAAGACTTTTGTTTAAGAAATTCACATCTAAATAATATAAATAAAGCCAACACTAGGGATAATGTAAGAACTAGCATACGTGAGCCCCCGTTACCTAACTATAAAGATTTGTATGTCACGCAAGCCTAATTTTCTAATCATTGTCGCAGATGATTTGGGTTTTACCGATCTCTCTTGTTTTGGCGGAGAGATAGATACGCCAAATCTGGATTTTCTATCCAACGCTGGACTCAGATTCACTGGGTTTCATACTGCTGCTGCATGCTCCCCAACAAGATCGATGTTATTCAGTGGAACAGATAATCATTTGGCTGGATTGGTAGGATGGCTGAGCATGCTCAATGGTATCCGCCCGAGTTTGATAATAAACCCGGTTACGAAGGCGCATTGAATTTTCGTGTAGCAGCCCTTCCTGAGATTTTGAGTCCAGAATACTATACGATTCTCTCAGGTAAATGGCATCTAGGATTAGATGAAAAATATTGGCCTGATAAAAGAGGTTTCGAGCAAAGTTTCTCCTTACTCCCAGGCGCTGGAATGCACTACAAGTGCAATCTGGACTCTAAGTTTTTCATGCCTTGGATTTATCAAGAAAATGGAAAATCCTTGGATCCACATCGTGATATCCCAGAGAACTTCTACTCATCAAAATATTATACAGAAAAATTCATCCAGTTTTTAGATGATAAAGAAAAACGAGGCGACAGACCTTTTTTTGGAGCACTAACATTTACTGCTCCTCATTGGCCGTTTCAAGCACCTGCAGAAACAATCAAAAAATACAAAGGGTGGTATGATGACGGTCCATTGGAATTGAGAAAAAGACGTCTATCATCAGCAAAAAAAAAAGGAATTGTCGATCCAGAAATTGTTGCGCATCCAGTTGAAACACCAAGGGAACACACCTGGGATGATTTGGATTCTGATGGGAAAGCTAAGGAAAGTAGAATAATGGAAACGTACGCTGCAATGGTAGAAGAAATGGATAAGAATATTGGCGTTGTCATCGAGCACCTAAAAAAAACTGGTGAATATGATAATACTGTTATTTTTTTTCTTTCTGATAATGGAGCAGAGGGAATGGTAATGGAAGCTTTACCATTCGGAGGCTCTTATTTTGAAGATAACATAAATAAGTTCTTCAATAATGAAATTGAAAACATAGGTAAATCAGACAGTTTTGTTATGTATGGAGATCTATGGGCCCAAGCTGCGACAGCGCCAAATTATATGTACAAGATATGGGCATTTGAAGGAGGAATTAACACTCCGTTAATTTTGCACGCCCCTGGATTGATCAAAAATGAAGATCAAAATCAGGTGGTGCATGAATTTGCTACTGTTATGGATATTTTACCAACCATTCTAGAGTTAGCAAATATCCCACACCCAGGTAAAATATTCAATGGGAGACCTGTATATGAACCGAAAGGTGTTTCTTGGGTTTCTTTTCTGAGAAAAAATGCTGCTCAAATCTATGGAGAAGGAAAGGCTACCGGATGGGAATTGTTTGGACAAAGAGCTATCAGAGAGGGGTATTACAAAGCTGTATTTGTTCCCCCTCCCTATGGTGATGGTAAATGGAAACTATTCGATCTCAAAAAAGATCCAGGGGAGATAATTGATATAAAAGAAGAAAAACCTGAAGTTTTGATCCGATTGTTGGATCATTGGTCCATCTATAAAGCAGAGACTGGATTAATTGAAATGGAAGAATTGCCTTCAAAAGAGGGTTTTAAATTTCATCTGAAGCAAGTATCACTTTAAGAGAGAAGGTGTCTTTTCAAAATCTTGAATTTTTTATTCAATTACTTATTTTGTCGATTAGTTACTCTATAATATTAATATTGAAATAAAGTAAAAATCAATTCTTTATTAAATTTTCCAAGTGATATTACTAAAAATACAAGGGCAAGCATGAGTGAAAATATAATCCGTAAATTTTTCAGCTTTCTGTGGTGAAATGGTGAGTGAAATGGTCAAAACAGCTATCCTCGCTTTCAAGTATTCACAATACAACGATGTCCTAAATACTAAGGTGCGACGACATAGAAGAAGAGAGAGGTAGTATCTTTCTGCGAAACTTGCGGCTAAATATTTTCTGTTCATTCTTATATGACGGAACTCAATTAACTGTTGATTAATTCTGCAATTACAATTGATTTCTGTCATTTTTTTTCAATTGGAAATAGGACTTTAACCAAATTCATCGTTTTACGAAAAATACCTAGCGGCGACGTGACGTATCATTTTATGTATATATAGATAGTACCTACTTAACAACTATTAAATAGACGTTCATTGTATCACAATTTTTTCAATTCGATCGTGAAAAGCAATTATTAGTATATGTGTTTCAATTGTCCTTGTATTAACTCGCAGTTCATCATGATCCAGGAAGTAACTCTTTTGAAAAGAAACGGTTCCAAGTGGGAAATAGGCCAAAATCTCACCAAGTTGAGCAATTCTTACGTAAAATTCACCATCCTTGTCAAAAGAGTGTTCATGTTAGATCATATTTAAATCTCCACTTAAATATTGAAAAATTAATTTCATAAGAGAACATATCGGGACATCTCAAAAAGAATAATAAAAAGAAAATGAAATCAAGTTTCAGTCATGACGAGCATGTCACTAGAATAGAATTGTGACCCAACAAGATGTTATGGTTGCTGAAGATGTGTATTGAAATTTCATGTGAAATATTCGCATTACCTGAATCTCACTAGGATCTATTTATCATTTCAAGTCGATACAATGCTTCCATAGGTAAAATACTGGGATCAAACCAATTATTTAATCAGAATCGAGACAATGAAACTAAAAATATGACGATTTTACACCAATAGTAGTTCCATGCAGCTCAACAGGGATAACTGTGATCAATAATCGTGGTCTTTTACCAAATACCAATTTATCTTGATATTCATCGTATTTTTTTTTCTTCTTGAAAGGGAAAGTATTTTTCAGAATATATTATTCAATATTTTCTTGAATCCACTTTCAGGAAAAGCAATTTTCAATATAAACTATCATGGTAACTCATTGGGGAATAATTTCTTTCAATGACATTAAATTGTATGATCTTTATTACCTCTTTCACCATCACGTCTTTGAACAACTTTTTCTTTCATTTCTAAATCAAAACTAATCTTGGAAAAAGATTACCCAATATTATTCCTTCAAGATTCATGCGTTACTACACTGGAATTCTATTTATTTCAATTTTCCCTTTTACCCAACTGAATAATATATCTCATAAAAATTAATATCCTAAGGGTTGTTTTATGATAAAGATTACCCAAACAACTGTCAAGAAGCTCTACCATTAATAATTTATATAAGAATAAAAAGTCTTAAAATATTAAAAATGTTCGAAATAAAAGTTCAAAATTATTCCAGATAAAATTTCGTAAGATTTTCTAAAAAAATTGACCATCTTTCATTACGAGGAGAATATTTTTTCAGGTTAATTCAATGTGGTAATGTCAGATAATAGGTTTGAGTTCAACAAAATAATTTCGGCAATGAATCCATGTTGGATTTTTCCGAGTTTATCACCCAATCCATTCATTTCTGCGGGTGTGACAATAGCGGAAAGTAATATCTGATGAGCAGTTTGAGCTTTGCTTCTTATAAAAAACTCTTGTGTCTGGTAACCACCCAATGTGCGTAATAAGTCTGAACCGAAACGAATTTTCACATTCTTTTCGTGAACTATCCTCAAAGCTTCTAGCCTTTTGCACAAGACTTGGGTATTCTTAACCCTGCTTTCAACAGTTAAAAAGTTTGAAAATTGATCTGAGGCTATGATTTTGTATGATACCAGTGTAGGTGTCAAGTAACATCCCAATTTAGCCATTAATTCGACCGTTTCCTCATCTAATAAGTTTCCATGCTCAATACCTTTGACACCAAGGTTATGCAATTTTGAATAGCCTCAGTGGTGGAAGCTTGTGTAGTGACATAAGAAGGATAAGTTTTTGTGACCTTGGGTAAACCTAATATTTTACCGTCGCAAAATTGGAAATTTGATATCCTATCTGTTGGCGAAGCTACACCACCGCCACCCTTCATTTTGATGAAATCTGCTCTTCTTCTAAATTCTTTACTTGCGGCTTTATAACACTCAGGAACACCGCCCCGAGATCATTCATATGGCAAGTATAGCTATCAAAAACATTTTCTGGGAGTTCTGGAGACCTCATATCACCATGACCACCAGTTTGTGAAATTGCGTGGCAACATGTAATTAGTCTGGATCCAACAACGGACCGCTCATTAATAGCCGACTTTATATATCCAGCAGCCCCTCCATCTCTCATTGTTGTGAAACCTCTTGTGAAAACCGCTTCGACTCTATGTTTTATTCTCATTAATGCAGTTGTCTTTGGCATTCTTACAGTTTTTGTCAAATCAATTTCTCCAGGAATAGATGTTACATGAACGTAGTTGTCAAAGAGACCCGGAATTGCATACTTCCAAGTACCGTCTTAACTTTGTAAACCTCTAGCTCGGTTTCATAGGCTGATTCTCACTATATTCAACTTCATGAATAGGTCCATTTAAATGAATATGCATGAATAGGGATGTACGGTTCCTTTAACAATATCTACATAATGTGTGACATTCTTAAGTTATTTAGTAGTATAGATTGTAATATGAAGATCTTTGAATCTCTCTGATACGTCTTAACATGTTTTTATATTATGTCATATCTAATTCTCCAAGTTTGAAAAATTGAGACATGGCTAAAATTTATTCTTAATATTCTTTTGTGGCTTTCTATACTTATCAACTTTGTCTAATTCATGCTCTGATTGTATGCTGGCCCAGAAACTTATTTTTTTTCCAGAATGGCTCTCCCTGGGGTGGTCTTCGAGTCTGGAAATATTCTCTACTTGAGTCCTTTATGTGAAATCACTGGAAATACAAAGCTAAAGCTGTTGGTAAAAGTTTTTTTTATCAAAACAAAAATTGTTCATCTGAAATATCAGTTGTCCACCAAGGGCGTATAATGCATGTATACACTTAAATATATAAACTTTTTTGTGTTCAAAGCGTAATTTTCTGCACTTTCAAATGACAATTCTTAATTATTTAATTTTGGTGGTAAACATGTTTGGACATCTGGGTGTTTTTTGCAATTGCGGGATGATTTTCTGAGTGGAATAGTGTGCGATTTTTGTTTAACGAGAATTGAAATTGGTTATTGACGCCCTCATAACGATATCTCAAATAAAAAACGTCTTTTTGGAACTCCTGTTGAATATGAAGTTTCCTGACATTCATATAAAAATAATCAGGTGTATCTATATATCTGTATCAAGACAATATAAAATTGCCAAGCCATATCCATCAATGTCTTTATTTCGGTTCTTTTTTCTTTCGCGTGTTGGGAGGAAGGCACACCATGAAAGAAAAAAGTCAATATCGTAGAGTCACTGTGGGGATAAATGACATATGATACTCATAGAAGACAATTAAAATATTGAGCGGTGCCTAAATTGGTAGCTGGTAAATTGTAGTGTTAACTAAAAAATAATAAATATAGATGTAGAGCATATATATAGCTGAGAAATATTCATTTTTCAGGAAATAAAATGCTGATATATAAATAAAATAATAATAATAGTATGTCAAATGAATACAAGATACAGCCAGAGGTGAAGAACCAAGGCTTTATTTCAGGGTTTTTTGATTGCTTTCTCAGGAAAATAATGATAGTTTCTCTGGTACTCAGGAGGAAACTCTATCACGTAAACTCAAACCCAGAGCAGTCTTGCTCTTAATATTAGGTAGTGCGATAGGAACTGATTTGATTATAGGAAGTGGTAGCTCACTTGCAAGAGGAGGTCCGATAAGTTTATTTTTGGCATATCTGTTCACCGGTTCTTTACTGGCGGTGGATATTTTTTTACTCAGTGTGAATGTAAGTTTTTCACCTACGGATAAGGAGTTTAGTGGATATCTAACAAGATATGTTAATCCAGCATTGGGATTTGCCGCTGGTTGGAACTACTTCTTTTAATATATTATTGTCCTAAGCGCATTTTTAACTGGTTTTGGTGTTGTTATCGAGCACTGTAGACCAGACCTTAATGTTGCAATAGGAGTGACAATACTCTATGTCATTGTTTTTTTCTGTCATTTTTTTTGCAGTTAGACGCGTCAGAACAGTAGAAGTGGTGTTGACAAGCGTCAAAATACTGGTGCTAATTGTTATATACCCTGTGTGCCTGGTGATCACATGTAGAGGAGGACCGACCCATGCTAAAATTGGATTTAGGTACTGGAAACATAATGGGTTTTTACCGTACTCAGTTGAGGGAGACACTGGAATATTCTTGAGATGGTGGGCTTGTGGTTTTCAATCCATTTTGGTTTCATGAGATCTGAAATAATCGGAATTATATTTGGCCAAGCAGCTAATCCAAAATAATCAATTCCAGTAGCATCATCAACTGTCATATTCCGAATTTGTTTTTTGTATATTTTTGGTGCATTTATATTGAGATTAGCAGTTTCCCCGACAAATACAGTCCTCATTCAAGCCCATGGAACCAACACAAGTGAATCTTCGTTTCTTATTGCGATTAATAGTAGCGGAATTGAAGTTATTCCTAGTTTCATAAATGCTTGCTTTTTAATATTCATTACTAGCTAATACATATGTTTATATCTACTCAAAATAATTATATAGTTTAGCGAAAGATATTGTGGCTCCGAAGATGTTTTCAGATTGATTACATATAATTTCCCTTATTTTGGATGCATTTTTGGATCTTAACTGAATGTTTTGGCATATATGAACACAAAAACATCAGTAGCAACAGTCTTTAGCTATTTAACGACTACTGTCTCTGTTTTTGGTATTTTCAAGTCTTCATGTATCCTCTTCGTATATATTAGGTATGACTAATTAATAAAAGCAGGAAAGTTCGTCACTTTGGTATCCCCTTCTATATGTGGTTCCAACCTGATTCAGCATGCATCGCCTTGTTTTTTGTTGCTGTTGTTATTGCTATTTTCAATCGTTGCAATGCATTCATTATCGAATTTCAATCTGAAACTTTTATTACAAACTATATTGATATTTTGCGAATATTCTTATGTTCTTTGTCTACAAGCTTTATTACAAGACAAAGTTTTTTAAAATGGACGATATCAAAATTTAAAACTGCTTAATGGTTTAGATGCGCTTTCGAGTCAGCTATTACCCTTCATTTTCCCCATAAAAAATTAAACGATTATTTTGACGATTTAATTATTCAGAGACGATATAGGATCCACATTACACAGTTCTTTGTCTTGATACGACTTCATCAATCATTTTATCTCATATTTTTTTAAACTTCGGTTTCTGTACCCAGTAACGATAATTGATAACGGGCAGTATCGTAGTCGATCCTTCTGCTCCTTCACAAAGTTCGGAAATAATATTTTCTTCGTGATCAACAGAAGTAATGACAGAAGTAATTATTGCCTTCTCTTGGTAGAAACCTTTTTTTTTTTTCTTTTTTGCGTCGGATCTTAACAATGCGGCGCCACGATGTTTTTTCCTTATGTTGAACACCAAAATTTTTTGAAAAAACCCCTTCTTCACAACCGAATTATTTCGCTATCTTTGTTCTGCAATGAAAGCTTAGAAAACGTGACTAGGTAAGATTAAAAGTTCTCGGGAAACATGCAGCCATGTAATTCTTACAGTCCCTGGATTTTTTACTTTCTATAGTATTGAAAAGAATTGTGTGTCCTTAATTGTACAAAGATCTTAACATCATTTACTTTCCAAAGGTGAAAAAATTCATAGAGAAATAAACCTACATAATTAAAACCTGAGTAGCAAAGTTCATCAAGCACCTATTAGATATATAGTTATCCTAATTTCTTTTTCTATTGGTGAATGGCAATTTGAGTCTTTGAGTCTTTGTGTCTTTGAATCATTTAAGGCTTTTTTATTAAAAAATAGTTTTCTCATTTCAAAATTATATTTATTTAATAAAATAACTTCCCATCTCGCTATATAACTGCAATTCTATTCATTATTTTCAAGTTAGAATGTAGCAGAACCTTTGGGAAAGATATATATTGAGTCAAATGACTCAAGAAGTAGAAAATTCAATAAATGACAATGAAATATCAGTTTCGGAACCAGTAAAACAGAAAGAAGTGGAGGTAACAAAATTGACGGGAGCTCCTCTTTCTCGTCCTCTTCCGGAGACCTGGAATTATCAGCCACAAATATAGCTTCCAAAAATAATCCTTTTATTGATCCAGATGTTGCCGACTATTATAGAAAACTCTACGAGGAATCCAAATATGAATCAAGGCGTGCGTTTGATCCAAACTTTACCTGGACACCTGAGGAAGAAAGAAAAATAAAATTAAACTTAGACTTTCGTGTAGCACTCGCAGCTTGTTTCAAGTTTGTTGCTTTGCAGATTGATAGAGGTAATCTTGTCCAAGCTGTATCTGATGGTATGCTTAAAGATTTGAAAATGACAACAAATGATTACAATGCTGGAAACCAAATATTTTATGCATCATTTCTCGTGGCTGAATTACCGTCACAGTTGATATCGAAAAAACTAGGTCCTGACATCTTTATTCCCATTCAAATGATCTTGTGGAGTGCTGTTTCCATGAGTCAAGCTGCTTTGACTAATAAGACAGGCTTCTTTATCACACGTTGCCTTATTGGGTTACTGGAAGGCGGTTTCATAAGCGACCTGATATTATGGCTAAGCTACTTCTATACCTCCGGAGAACTATCAATTCGCCTTTCCTGGTTTTGGACTTCATTATCATTAACACAGATAGGGACAGCACTTTTAGCATTCGCCCTGTTAAGAATGAGAGGAATCAATGGCTGGGGTGGCTGGCAGTGGTTATTCCTCATTGAGGGTATAGCTACATTCTTAATTGGGAGTATGGGATTCTATTTCATGGTGCCTTCAGTTGTTCAAACAAAGAACTGGATGCATCCGAAAGGTTGGTTTACAGAGAGAGAAGAAAAAATCATTGTTAATAGAGTGTTGAGAGATGACCCATCAAAAGGAGACATGCATAACAGAAAAGCAATAACGCTCCGCGACTTATGGAATTCTTTGAAAAATTATGATTTATGGCCGGTGTATGCGATTGGACTTCTCGCCTTCATACCATACTACACTCTATTAGCATATCTAACACTGAACCTGAAACAATTGGGCTTTGGAACTTTCAATGTCCAACTTTTAACAATCCCAAATTATGTATTGCACATTATAACGCTTCTGTTGATAACATGGGTATCTGAGAAGGTGAATGAAAGATCCTATGTGTCTTTGACGGCACCTGTTTGGGCTGCCATTTTGCTTGGTGTTGTTAGGTGGTGGCCTGGAGCAATAAAAAATGTATGGGGAACCTATGCGGTTACTACTATACTTCTAGGTCAGCCTTACATACATGCGATATGTGTTTCATGGGTTTCGAGGAATAGTTCCTCAGTAAGATCGCGTGCGATCTCCAGTGCACTGTACAATATGTTTGGACAACTCGGTGTTATCTGTTCCTCTCAAATCTATCGAACTGATGATCTCCCTTTGTATCATAGAGGAAACCTGCAACTCTTTATAATTTCATTGGCATTAATACCTCTGCTATTGCTCACCAAGCTGTATTATAAATTTAGGAACAAAAGGAAGGAAGAACTTTGGAATTCAATGAGTGATAAAGAAAGAAAAGAATACTTGAACAACACTGAAGATCAAGGAAATAAAAGATTGAATTTCATGTTTGCTCATTAAAATTTCAAAAATTAATATTTTTACATTAAATTTGTGTAATTTTGTCATTTTATAAAAAAAATCCTAGAGTTGAATGGACTTGACCAAACCTCAAAACACCTAAGAAGGATATATTACGATATCTCAGACATATCTTTGGAGTTCCCGCAATCTACAAAAGGATTATATGGGAAGAGCGATATCTGAAAAAGGACCATGTATTGTCAAAGGATTAATTTAGTTTGACGAAATTCCAAGTATTATTTTCCTATGATCCAAAATTTTTTCTATGCAGCACCCCATATCTGTCATGCAATAAAACATATAAGTGGAGTAATGGTGATAATTGGCAGCGAGCTTTTCTTTTTTATTAACCATCTTGAAATATACATAGAGTTCAACACATTAAAAATGGTTCGTGTTTGAGAATGAGTTCTTAGCTGTATTTTTAATTACTGAAACTAGTATAGTTAAGAGTCAGAATTCTACCGAACACATCTTGAAGTTTAGATATCTTGATCTTTAAAGCAAGTTGAATACATACTCTGATTGTTCTGTCAAGGTAATAAAGCATGAAATTTTTATTATAAGGGTTCCCATCAAGAAAATCCAAATGAAATGTGAGAGTAATCAATTGAAAAAAATGAGCCAATAAAACACAAAATAAATACTTTTTTTTTTCTTGTTTAAAGTAACATATTATTTTTGAGTACAAGATTTTCCAATCTTAACTTTCCCCTTTCATTATTGATATCGGTTGATAGTTGCTTTTCAGTGAAAAAGTAATATATCAAAAAAAGGACCCAATGCAATTTTGTCTTTAGTCTCAAGATCCAAAGAATATCCAGACTAAAATCCGTTACAAAAAATAAAAAATAAATCGAAATAAAGGCGAACAGATGAAAGGAGTTATGCAACCCATCCCAAAAAAAATACACATTTAGTTTACAATGACTGAGAGTTTCATTTATCAGACAGTACAAAGGCCAAAAGACGAATGGCTTTTGGAAACCTGAAAACATGGAAGATATTTCCAGATTTCAATAAGGGTAAAAAAGCACTGTTATAAATAAAAGGTTTAATTCTAAAAAAGATTCGCGACGGACGTTTGTGATTTACTTTTAGTAAGAACACAAATATATCACTAAAATTGAAAGATATTATAAAATTCAAGAATATTTGAATGATTAATCGGTCTCTTTAATTTATAAATTGCTCACAAAAAGGAGAAGAAACATCAGGAAAATACCATCTGTTAATGTTGCTTGCCAAAAAACTAAGGGTGACTGTCTCAGTCCCAGTGCTAGTACTGCAGCTGCTCCAAATATTAGGCATGGGGGAAGAACAGCGTTCCCTCTTTCATATAATATGCTCTACTTTCATTTCTGTTAGCTGTTGCAGATATTATGTCATCGTTCAATAAAGAAGATTCTCCTATCAATTATAATTCTACTATTCAGATTCCCTCTGTTGTTAACCTAAGCAGCGCTGTCGATTATGCGTAGCAAATTCACCTCGAAGAAACAGATCCAGCAAAAATTTTAGTTTATGTTGGATCTAAGAATACTATTGTTGCAAACTTTACCTTCCCTTCGAACGGCTCTGCTGTTTCTAAGAGATGGAATGTCAGTAATGCTTCACTGAGCACGTGGTTTAAGCAATGGCAAGTTTCTAAGCAGGTGCAATGGGAACAGATATGATAACCCGCAAGTGGATGCTAATAGACAGATATTTTAATACTGCTTTAACATTCACTCAAGGATGATCACAGACTACCTCATGGAGTGTTTCAAGAGACTTTAATAGGGACGTCAGTAAAGGATTTGCATTGAATATTGGGACTATAACCACTAGGAGTTACAGTAAAAGCAGCACCTGACACGTAAGTGTACCACCCAGTTCTGTAGGGCAAACTTGGGCATAAAAGGGCATGGTTTGGCAAGAACAGCGACGTCAAAAATGTGTGAGAAGACATTACCGTTCAGGTGTTATTCATTGTGACAACTGGGGTTTTACATACATGATAATATTCCAAATGTTTAAGAGTATAGCCTTGAGGCCCAACAGGTAGTGGGAAAGTTCAATGCTAAGTAGGGTTTTCGTTGTATATTAACTTTTGAAAATTCATGTGAAGCTAGAAACAAAAAACTATTACCAGAAATTATTATATATCAAATGTTTGTCAATATGCATTATTATGAGGTAAGGTGACTGTATACTACTGATAACTTAATGAAAAGACTTTGAGAACTTTTTCAAAGATGATGCCACTGGTGTCCTTAGAAGTTCACAGCAATTAGGTTTTATTTAGCTGCTTATGAACTATTCAAAGGTGTTTTTCCTTTCCCATCTGATAATTATCCAGAACCTGCGGAAACAAATGGTGAAATTCCTACCATTACCAATTCTTTCATATCTTTTTTCAGCGTTCTAAGCTCCTTTAACCGCTTTTTACTACTGAAATTACTTACCTGAGAGATAATGTAACTTACAATAACTCGCAACAAAAGCTAGGAGTTCAAAAGAAGATGCCCATGTTTCTGTGTCTAGGAGAGCTCGAATACAACAAAATAAAGTTACACAGTCTTCTCTTTCGTGAGATAACACGCTTCATATTTTTTATATTCAGACAATAATTACATTTATTACTATTTGTGGTTCAAAAGTATTTTTAGTATGTGAAAGCCAAGTTGGACAAAGAAAGTTGATTTCATGAGTATCAACCCATTATTCTGGGCATTTACCCACTGAGAGAGTATCCAGGTGTGAGTAATTCGGAACGGTGTTAAATAAGGAATTATTTGAATTTTACGTGAAATAGAGCAAAAAAATATGATAACTCCTAGCTTCATTATTATCCGAGACTATTTTTTCTGACCATACGCTCTAGTTGCATACTTTCCATCTTTAACAATAACATCCTGTGAGCGATAATCGAACTTTTTGGAAAAGTAGCTAATTAAAATGTTCTTTACCCCTTCTGCATATCTCATTTGTGCATCCAAAGATGTTCCGCTGATATGGACAGTCATAGCATTTCCTACATGGTCCTTATTATCCATAGTTCTCCATGGATGGTCTTTTGGAGCAGGTTGCCTGTCCCATACATCACCGCCATAACCTGCTAATTTTCCAGATTTCACCGCCTCAGCTACATCTTCAGCAACACAGATGGCGCCCCTCGCAGTATTTACCAAATATGAACCGTTTTTCATATGTGCTATTAAGTTTTTATCAAATAAACCTTTGGAATCTGCATGGAGTGGACAATTGATTGTGACAACATCAGATTCTGCGACCATATTTTCTAGTTTTTCAACCCTATGCACAATATCACCTCTGCCATTGAAAATTTTGCTGGCCTCATTGATCTTATTAATCGCTTCAACAGGCAAGGGTTGATAATCATAGTATAATAATTTCTTAGGATTGAAAGCAACCAATCTTTCAAGTACCCTATAGCCAATCCGCCCCGCACCCACGGTTGCAATAACTTTGTTTTCTAAGTCATACTCATTCTTTGCGACCCCTGCAATATCCCATTCACCATTAATTGCTTGACTGTGACCGCCATTGTAATTTCTGATCAGTACTAGGATTGTTGTAAGCACATGTTCCGCAACAGAAACCACATTTGAACCGGTAACTTCTGTGACAGTAAGGTTTTTCTCATTGGCCGCTTCTAAATCAACATGATCGGATCCAACCCCTGCAGTTATACATAACTTTAAAAAAGGTGCCTCGGAGATTCTATTTCTAGAAATATAAGCAGGATAAAATGGAGTAGTAATGACAATTTCTGCATCTTTCAATTCCCTGTCCACTGTCGAGATTGGTTCGGGATCTTTATCAGTAGTTGCTACTAATTCGTATCCATAATCTTCTATGACCTTTCTTATTCCAAGTTCATTTTCAATACACCCTAAAAGTTTTTTTTGTTCTTTCGCATGGCTACCCCCTTCATACAAGACTAACAAAACCTTTCCCTTTGACATGCTTAATGATTAATTTTTTTAAAATGATTTTTTATTTCACTTGTAATATTTTGCTGTATTATTATAATGAAATGTGATTTGGTAAATTAATATAGGGTTAAATCAAGAGGCTTTTATATCTATTAATGTTTGTCAACTAAAGAGCACAATCTACTCCACATTTCATTTATATGTGCCAAGTTCGGAATGACATTCTCCACATTAGAACTGTATTTTCTCCCGTAAAGGAAAATACCGGGGTCGGATCGCCTTATTCCAAAAAGAGATAAACCCGCGTTTGATGCCAAAATGAAAGTTGAGCCAGGTTTGTGTTTCATTGGAGAAATCCTTTTCCGTTTAGTTGAGAATCATACTGAGAGTTATTCTTTTTTAAAGGGACAAAAAGTCGTTCTGTAGAGATTTCTACTCTTTAAACTAATGAAAAGTCTGGTTCGATGATTACTATTTGAATATGGTAAATTAATCTTAACTTTTAATAGCACCTGAGATCACAAAAAACTATTACATTTCAATGCCAGTTTTTAAAAAATTCATTGGTGATCTTTAAATTGTTATTGTCCTCTTCTTATAATTCAAGAAGTATGCATTTTTGTAAGTACTAGATTTATTTGCGTATTTGTTTCTATGGTAACCTCATTGTCTTCGAAAGTCTTTTAACGCGATCTAAAGAGTGAAAAAGAAATTGTAAACTCCGAAAAACACCAAGATTCTGAGTTTATTACTCATGAAAAACGCAAAGTGAACTTGATCGTCAGTACACTTTTCATTGGGTTTAGTTTTCGACATTTTCCATCTCTTCCTTTCTAAACTTAAAGACCTTTGCAAACCATTTTCCAATGGGATCATCATCAGAACAGGTAGAAACTGAGTCATCGGAAATGTCATCGTGCGCTACTTTTGTGTCCAATTTACGATCTTTCATAAAGAACACAAAAACTAGCAAGGGTACACTTCCACATAAACCAACAATCATTATTAACTCTTGTACTTTTTCATACGCAGCTACCAAGTGTTGTCTTTCCGGTGTTGCCCAAGTATATTTTTCGATGAAGGTATATGGCTGTTCGTATGCTAATGCTGCTAATGTTTCTTCTTTTATTCTCTTTCTTATTTCTCTGAACATAGTCTGTGTCCAAATAGCACCAGATACAGATGCGCCTACTGCTGTGCCAATATTGCCGACTGTATAATAAACTGCTGTTATCGTTGCCATACGTCCACGAGAAACCATTGATTGCAAACCAACTATAAGTGGATATACAAAGAAAGTACTTCCGATCCCCATAATCACCGATCCTGCTATAACACCAGCATGTGACTCAGTACCACCTCTGTATCTATAAAAAAGTCCTATTGAAATAAACCATAGTGTACAACCAACCAGAATGAATGGTTTCAAACGAGCAACTTTTGCTGCAAGAACAGAAAATATTGGCGAAAAGGCGACAGCACAAAATGTAGGTAACCAAACAATACGTGTCGCTGAGCTAGGAGTTTCGTTCATTGCTACAAGAAGAACTGGGTATAGGTAATCTGAAGCTAGATAATAAACAAAATTGTTGAAAAATGCAGCACATAATGGTGCCCATATACCTCGGTGCTTTATGTCATTAAAGGACATTATTGGATTCCTTACATATTTCGATTCCCAGAATATAAACAGAGGGAATGTTACTACCCCAAGGACTAGCACACCAATTATTCGAGAATCCTTCCACTTACTCGATACTCCTCCAGCCAAGGTTAGAGGAACAAAAATACAACCCAGAGCAACAGTGCAAAGACATAAACCAACCAAATCTAGTTCAATGACCAAATCTTTTAAATTTTGCTTGTAATTGCTCTTCGGCAATTTACTTTGCCTTCTCAACTCTTTCCATTCTTCTAATTTCCCTGCTTGGTACCTCGTTATCCCCATCATAATTATAAATGGTAGACTAGATATTGGGAATATAAACGCCCACATTCCGATATCCCATGACCATTTCATTAGGGGGTTGGCAGAACTGACAATATTACCGGACACCCAAGTGATGATTAAATATGGCCATGTTGGAATGAATTGATATAATAATCTCCACTTCAGAACCGAGAAATCGGACACAATCAATATCTGAATCAAGCATACGCCAACATACCCAGTATTATAAAATATGGCTCCAAAGGCATATATTTTAATACTATGCCCCTGGCTTTGAATAATGGTTCCTATAACATATAATACCACACTAACCGCAAAGAGATATAGTCTCCCAAAATAATCAGATAGCCGGGCAAAAATTACTTGAGCTGCAACACTAACAACAGCATTAATAACCTGAATAGTAGACAAAAGGGAGTGTTCGGAGAATGAGTTTGTTGCGTAGCTAGTGTATTGTGATCTTAATACAGTGTCCAAGTTATAACCAAAACCGCATAGAAAAACTGATACCAAGAAAACCACTTGACCAGTGAGAGTAGGGAGCTGTGAACTTAATATAACTGATTCTCTGAGTTTCCTTTCCCTTCGGTTTGTTATCGATGTAAAATGTAGTTTGTTTTCTTTTGAAAGAGTTCTTTCATTATCAACAATAATAATCTGTTGGTCTTTTCGGTCAGTTTTTATCATTTTTGAATCGACTCTGGATCCAATCAATTATGATAATTACATAAACTTCAAAATAAAGATCAAAGCCTCTGACTTTATTTCATCTTTTTTGAGATTCTTATATACCAAGCGGCTCTCGGAACCCCAGGATTTAAAGCACGAAACGACTCAGCATTTGTCCCAAAAAAACACCATATATTTGCTTTCTAGATTATATTATCTAGTTATGGTTGGATGTTTCGAAGGAGATAGTCATTAGTTTTTCGAAACTATACTTCTTTATATCAGGGTGCATTGTTTTATTCCTGTTGAAAAGCAATTAAAATTTCATTTGATTAAGAATGTACCATGTACACCTTTTTTTGAACTTTATATGGTAGCTTTGATAGACATGAAAATCCACTAGCAAAGCAAAATGTAGATTTGGAAAACCCATTATTCCAGAATTTCACAATGGATGTTTTTTCGCAACTCAATATTTGTGGTATTGAAAGATTCATTGAATAGCAGATTTATGAAATAGTATATTTTACTTAGTTTTATTTCTTTCCTAAATTTTCTCAAAATATACATTTCTCTAAAGTGTCTGTCCAGATTTTGATTATTAGCTTATTTGTATATTTGTCATTAGGTTTCTATCAAGTCCAAAAAATTCGCATTAAATTTATTTTATAGTGTAGTCTAAATATCAATTTTTTTTTACAAAGTTTCAGTTGTATCACACTCACTCTCAACCATCTCGTTATTTTCTTTCTTTTCAACAACTATTGTCCTGTTTGTTGTAAAAAGACTAAACACAAACGCTAAGCCGGCAAATATTAGATCCATCCAGAAAACATTTCTTACAGCAATACTAAGTACATCGGATATTGCTGAATGTGGCCCGTCGTAATTTTCAAGTCTGTGAGGGACTATTTTATCAACTGGAAGCCCTACATATTCAGTAATATCACGACTTTTAACCAATCTATGAGCAGACGTTCCAAAAACGGTTGTGGATAAGATGCCACCCAAGGTTGCTCCTAAAGATTTCATGTAACCATTAAAAGCAGTTATTTCGACAAATTCAGAGCTTGCAGCCGGCGAGCTAGGATCAACCGCCAAATGCGAACCAATTAGAGCAGCCTGTAAGGCAGCACCTAATGCCACACCAGGAAGAATCAAAACACC
The DNA here is from genome assembly GCA_030571275.1 of Zygotorulaspora sp. UFMG-CM-Y6047. Lineage (NCBI taxonomy): Eukaryota > Fungi > Ascomycota > Saccharomycetes > Saccharomycetales > Saccharomycetaceae > Zygotorulaspora > Zygotorulaspora sp. UFMG-CM-Y6047. The sequence goes on along the minus strand of JAJLXM010000043.1, from coordinate 15,870 downwards.
TATTTGTGTGTGTTTGTTAGAATAATTATTCAAGATTGTAATAAGACCAGCCCCAATAACACCAGCAGCAGTTCCAAATAAAAGGACAAACTTTACGTTACCTGTCTTTTTGGTAATAATACTTCCAATTAATGCGGATAATACACTGGAAAGCATGAGAGGTATCAAATGCAATCCTGCTTTCCAGGCATTAGATCCAAATACTATTTGGAAAAATTGTACAGAATATATCATTTGACCATTATATGACACAGTAAGGAGAAAAGTCATTACGTTTGCTGTATAGACCGCCCTTTTAGAAATTACATCCCAAGATAAAAGTGCACGATACATTCTTTTTTGTGGCTTAGGATTTATCTTATCAAATAATCGAAACTCATACACTAATGCAACTGCAGTCACAATTACACCAATAACAATAAATGCAATGACAATACCTGATTTCCAGGGATGAGAACCCCCACCAAAACTTAGTCCCAAGAGGAACAAAACCAAACCAACGCATGTTAGAATGAGGCCACCAATATCGAATGTAAACAAACAGTACTCAAAAACTTGGCTCATACTTTTCCTCTGTTCCTTTGGTGGCAAACGAATATGTTTAAGTTTAAGAACATTATCTCTCAATTCCGAAATTATGTTTCTTTTATTTGGATTATAACAGAAAAGGAAAAGGGCTATGGCAAAACCACCTATTGGTAAATTTATCCAGAAGCACCATCTCCATGTGACATGTGTTGTGAAAGCTCCACCTATAATAGGCCCAACTACAGATGCAACAGCAAAAGCTGACATCAAAATGGAGACAACCATCGGTCTCATTCTTTCAGAGACTAAGGTACAAGCAATCACAACGGTAAGTGTTTGAATACCGCTCCCACCAATGCCCGCAATCACTCTACCTCCAATTAAGGTATTCATGCTTTGAGAAACTGCCGCTACAAGCGAACCTAATTCAAAGATGGCAACTGAAAACGAGAGACTCATTCTAAAGCCGATTAGGTTTGCTATACGGCCCCAAACCAAACTCAATAGGGCATTGGGTAAACTGTAACCAGTGACAAGCCATCCAGTCTTAGAATAGTCACCAAATTCTTTCGAAACTTGATCTATAATTGTACTAACGATTAGCACATCTATTGCCATCAAAAACATGATTAAAGTCAACGAGCCCAAGCATGATATCAATATGCCTTTTGAAATGGTTTGTTGCTCATTTTTTTCCGAGCTTCCTTCGTCCTGTTTAACCTCTTTATCTGTTTCTAGTTTTAATTCTTCTTCTACATCATTATATCTGGTGGTTGTATCTTCGTTCTTAACTGACATCACCAATAGATGTCAAATTTCAAGACTTTTGGTTATTGCTAGAGTCTCACATAACTCGTGCAAACCATATTATTTCTTGACCAGAATAACCCTCTAATATATATGTACATTTCGCTTTTCATCACAGTTCATCGTTCAAATTTAGGGTGTACTTTTGAAATACAGCGTCTTTTGCCAAATTCATGGAGTAAAGAAATCACCAAGGTTTTGATTGTTTTCGATTGATGACCAAGACAACGGACATTCCGCCCCATGCTGTAGGAACACAATCGTTTCGAAAAAAGGGTCAGATAATAGACAAGAACAAATAACAAATAAAAATGGTAAGTGTTACGAATGGCTTCGGGTCTTTTCTTTTGTTGTTGTTTATGGCATTCCATTTAGCGTCACTATCCCATTTCGCTGCTTAGTGGTGATAATGTTTGGCGGGACCCTGCCCCTCTTTTCCCCTAACCCCGACGCTGCAACAATTAAAGAATTTTTTTCAGGGTGTAAAAAAAACTCTGGAAAACTTTAAGATGCATATACGTTCGTATCAATAAGAAACCGTGGGAGATTAAAGCAGTAGTGATGTCTCTTCAAGAAACGTCGTAGAAGTACCTTTCTCTCAAGACACATTGAAAAAAAATTTAATGAACATAATTGGTCGGTTTAAATAGATGGGAATACGACATTAATCAAGAAGAGAGAAGTGCGAAAAAGATTAGAAACTTGTGGATGAAAGTCTACTTCCAAGATAATTGGTTGGCTATAGGACCTGGAAAGCAACTAGCAACCCCATATTGTAAATTGAAAAACATATTAATTAGTGCCAAATAAAAATATTTTGATTATTATGGTCTCTAGCGGGATCGAACCGCTGATCCCCGCGTTATTAGCACGGTGCCTTAACCAACTGGGCCAAGAGACCAAGTTGTAACGGTAATCGCTGTGGAATAAGTTAAACAAGAGTTAATGAATGATACGATAAAAAGACTATTAACGGATAAAATTAGTGTTGGAACGGTTGTGTTGGAACGATTGATACAAATGAAATATAGATAAAAGAGACTGATAATCAAAGCATCTGCTGTGATGAACAAGTAATAGCAGTAAGATTGAGCCCTAACAAGAATACTCAATGGTGTGAAAGAAGATCGACTGATGTCCGTTGCGAGACGATCACATCATGGAGTGTTACTACGATGTGTTCTGTCATAAGGCAGTAAATAATGCTTTTATTGAAAGAATTTATCGATTTACTGACATTAGATAATAGGATTGAAACAATTAAAATGTAGTAAACAACTCTTATATGCTGAGTTCGTGACTCAGAGTATAGGCACGAACTGCCTCCTCCTCCTATACAACATGGTATAGACTCGGGAACATTATATAAAGTGTGCTTTATATATCTAAAAAATGCACTACATCGAATCATCGCGAACAATATGTCGGACAAGAATTTTTCATCATACAATGAATTAGAAAAATAGTAAATACAACATATCCGACAACTGGAAGCAACACGTCTAGTCTAAACGCTGTTCCAACAGCTTTTACAACTAAATTACTGAGACCAAACAGATGGTGTGATCACAATTGAGACAGCGACACTACAAGAGGGAAAATATTCACTGGTAGTGGTGTGGTATAACTCAATAGGTGTTGAAATACGACCTATAAATATGGGGAATTCTTGAGAATATTAATCCACCTTGATCTACACTTTTCTCTAATTTACTCTCAGAAAGAGGAGGATTTGTTACAGAATATCTAATTCTATATCATTTAGTATCAATTTTCATTAATAACAATGTCTAACACCAACAATTCTAGTAACTCATCGGAGAATAAATTCTTTCAACAAATGGAATTATACTTATTAACCTGATTATTCATTTACCTTGAAGATTCAAGCAAACATAGGTCTTTGTTTATCTTTGGTAAGTCGATTGTCTTGGTTTTTGAAATAGAGAAATTTTCAAATTATACGCGAATAATTATAATGAAGAGTAAAGCGTTGCTGTGGAACGCAGTTACTATCCAAGGTATGAACTATAAAGCCTCGTTTGTATTTTCAAACATCATTTTAGGGTATATCGTTTATATATCTAGATGAGCGCCAGGGGATAAGGAAAATCAATCCAGCTTTGAGTTTGTTTGCTACGCCTTCATAGATTGTCATGGAAGAGCTTCTCGGAGTCTCAGTACTTATAACATTTTGAGGATTTAAATTCGAGGATAACACAATAGATTTGGTCATGGTTGACACCGATCCGTTAGGTGTTTCACCTGTTTGGATTTTGGATGGTGTGACGACAGTTGAATCTGTTGTTGCGTCATTCGACATGGATAGTATCTTTGTCATAGTCTTAATAGTATCAAGTGGACTCAAATTTGATGAAAATATTGATGAACTAGCCTATTGTGCAGATACATATGCAGTTTTCCGGGTTTTTGATGATACATTCGAGGAACTATCAATCATTTTTGATGGAGTTTCACTGGAAATTTCATTATTAATAGTGGAACCGTAATCAGAATGTACAAGGGTAGTGGTGGTTGGAAGTTCGGCTGATGTCGACCCCTCCGTGACTAAAGGTGTACTGAAAGACTAATTCGAAACATCTGTAGTTTGCACATCATCAGTCAAAGGACTCTTAGTTGTGTAAACTGTCGCTGTACCTACAGTAGTGGTAAAGATTAAAGATTGAGTAATATGGGTTCTTTCATCTGTCTTTCTTGTATTAGCTGATTCACTACCATCTAAGGGAAATGTACTTGAAACCGGCAATTCCTCGGATGAGATCAACGAACTCCAATGGATTGCTGAATCAGAAATATCGGTTAAATTAATTATGATACTAGCAGTCGAAATACTTGAACTCTTAGAAACAGAATAAGCAGAAAAGCTAGGTGTACTAAAAATGGAATGAACAAAAACTGAGGTAGTACTCAAAGTAAGGGTATTTAGCACAATATATTCCCCTCTTTTATTGCTAGATCTCACAGTACTGTCAACCCTATCATTGTAAATTGATGAAAATGTCTCAGAAGTTTTAAATTAGAGGAATATTTTCTAATCCTTAACATACTTGATAATCCCATTGGTGATGACATCGAAATCGAATTTCTTTTCTCCGCACTATTCGTGTAATAACCAAACATTGGTGTCTGAACATAATACAGGGTACTCACAGTCGGAATACCATCTGAACCGGTTCGAGTTGTAAACAATGTGTCATAAGTGCTGGTATATGATCCAGTCCATTTAGCGTAGGTGGTTGATTCCTTAATAGGTGTAGCTATTATAATTCTCACGGTAATACTTTGTGAGGTTTCGGTAGTTAAAAAAGTAGTTGCAGCGGTACCTGTCCAGGATGTTGTTTTTGTTGAAGGGAGCTCTATCTTTATACTTGCGACTGCATTACCACTCCCTTTTACAAATGACCCACGTTGAAAAGCTTGATGTTGTTCGAGATTGTTTTTACAATTTATGGAATCTTTAAAATAATTTTCAATATGTTCAAGAGAGGGAAATTGACGGGATTGACGTACATTAATAAAAATATGATACCCAGCTGGCAGATCTCTAGCGTAAACAGTAATTTTATTTGTATCAATGTCACAATGAGTTGTCGATGAGCCTGTAATTTTCTCCACTGTTAAGGGCATATACCAATAATTCAGAGAGTTTGTCAAGTAGATATCAATGTTGTCACAGGATATCAGAACTCCTGTACCAGACGGTGTACCACTTAGTTCAATTTTTATATACTCTGAAAAGGTTTCCGAACAAGTGTATCTCAAATAATAAGTTTCAACTGCATGTGTACTTATTTTGTGCGATGTATACATACCAGAACTTTTATATTCGGAACCACTTCCAATTTTGACATCTGTAGACTGCCCTGTCTATGTGACTCTGTGGTCAGGGCTCATAAAGGAGGCAGCACACTTTAATGAGTAAGCGTCTGTAGATTGTCCGATATTCCAGGCAAATTCCATGTTCAATTCTCCTGGTGAATAAAGTATATCTTTTTGAAGAGTGCAGACGACACTTGAAGGCCCTGTATCATGACCATTAGTTAAGGCACATTTTGCTAAAGTATCGCCAAACTGATCCATCATATTAATTGCATTTCCACCTCATATCCATAGACAAGAGATATACAGGGTAATTCCAACGAAAAGGTGTCTTGGTTTTTGGCGTTCATATCTGGTGTTATCACAAATGCCATAGATTCAGCCCAAGGTAGCTTTGCAGAATCACCATATGGCGTGGAAATGTTTAGCGACGCAAAAACATTTGGTAGCTCTTTTGAGTACACGAATGAAAAATACAGTAACAAAAACTGTGTCAGCATGGCCCAAATAGATAGTAATATAATTCCTGTTTTGAGATTTGATTTTTCGTATTCTTAAAAAAAAGGCAGAATTATGCAATATTGTTCTATTATATAAACAATTCTAAATGAAATATCAAACAAGGCCAATAAATATATGTAAAATGAAGAATGACATCGAAAATCTATTCACTAAAACTGCAAAGAATACAGTAAAAATCTCTCAATGGTGTTGATTACGCAGTGTATGGTATTGAATAACATCGGTGTCAATTGTGACACAATTTTATCACGGTCAAACTTGCACTGTTTTAAGAGGAAAAGCATTTTTTTCTCTATTTTCCCTCTTTTGACATTTAACTCATTTAATTAACCCAAAAACCGTAATCAAATTTGTTATTTATAAAATCTTCCGATTTTATTTTCAATATAATTAAATTTCTTGTTAAATATATGGATTGCTATAAGTAATAATAATATACGATTATTTGTTTTTGAAAGCTTATGAAAGTTTTGTATTTGAAATACCTTACTACTAAAAATTTTGTTGATCTATTTAGTGCATCTATTCCAGGGTATTTATTGCTTTTTTTGGATATCTTTATCTTCCTCCAAACTGAAAATTTCAATGGTTTAGATTATATTTTGAATATATAGTTTTTCAATCAATAATGTACGATTTAATAGGTACCCAAGAAATATCATATAAATATACAAAATTTTTGCGATAAAATCTGGTCTTTCAGTTTAATGGCTACTGAAATTTATTATTTGTAATTATAAATACACCATAGATTTTATCTATATTTGCTTTCTTCCTTTCTTCTCTATTTTTTAGGACATTTGAATATATCGAAAAAAAAATTACTCTCATTCAACTAATGAAGTCTATTGTTTCGACTACATTGTCTATACTATGTTCCTATTGAGAATTTGTGTAGTTATGGTAAATGGCGAGTACTTTTCATACAAAATTGTGTTGTAAGAAAATAATCTTCATTGAGACAACATAATTATTGACCGTAGACATTGATATTATTGAAAATGGATACTAAAAAATATAAAATTTCATGTTCTTCTTTAAAATAAATCCACAAGAGTGCAGCTAATGATAAATACATCTTTCATAAAAGACCCGTATTCACACGTCACAACTCCACACATATTGAGTATTCTTTTTATGTACTCAATCTCCTTCTAGTAGTTTGTTCATCAAGACAGATGCCTGAGGTGTCAGTCTCTTTTATCTATATTTCATTCTTATTGCCCGTTACAACATGCACTTAATTCTTCAGTATTTCAAAAGGGGTTTTCATCACTTCGGGAGTTGAAAAATTTATCCAGTATAACTTTCTAAATTTGATTTTTCTTGTTTTTCTTCTTGTGTTTAATTTGCTTTCAAATTAGGGGGGCTTATCTGATCTATTTCTTTATACGACGTTATTATTTTGCCCATATGTTACGGGGTTCGAAAAAGGAAATGATCTGCAAAAAAAGGGTCCGCTAGTTACAACCACAGGCAAGTGTAACAAATGCAAATAGCACTATATATAGATTTTTTTCTTGGTAAAAACTTGTGATTTACAAGTGTATTAGGAATAGTTACATCTATCCTCTCCACATTTACTTTTAACGAAAAGCCTGAAAGAAATATTGGTGGTCATTCCAAAATGGCTATCAAACAATTCTACAAAGCGAAAAATAGGTACTACAATGATCGAAAAATAAATTGATTCTGATGATTTTTCTTTTTCACGATCTTACACATAATAGATAAAACGAGATGAGGGATACCTAATTAAAATGTGGAGAAGAATAATAGTAAGTAAATTACTTTTCTAAACTTATTTTTAGATGGAAAAGAATAATGTTTTCAGTCAATCTTTTGATTGATATGGCTAATGTAGCCCTTCAATTAGGGGGATATAGCCATGAATAATTTAAAAGGCAAATGGAGTATTGTTAGGGTCCCAGGGTTTCTCGTAGCATGATTTTCTACATAATGTTTTTTTTTTAACTCTGTTTTTTCAAGTATATAAGGGTGGATTAATCCTCGAATGGTTAGTTAACAATCATGATACCATTCGTTCTGAATATTCTTTATAATAAAACAATAAGGCACAAACTGAAGATTTTGACTTGGTTTCAGTTCAATATGTTTTTGGAAAATATGAACCACAAAGGGCTGGTGACGATAATTATTACTCTAGCAATATTTGTTCCTTTCGTCAAGACCCAACAATTTACGAATAGCTCTATTTCGAGTTCATCTACAACTTTCTCAGTTACCTCTTCAGGGAGCTTATCAAGTACACAAACTACTTCATCAAATTCAGAGCTGGAATCATCTACTTATACTCCAACTCAAACGGAAAGTACAATAACACAAAGCTATTTTCAGTATGCCACATTTACTAACGATGTTACAATTGTCGGTGACGTAGAATTTGGCGAGCTTAGAGTTGAAAGCAACGTGACGGTAACATTACTAAACGGTAATAAGTATAAATTCGGAGGAGGGATGGAGACAAGAGGCAATATTATAATAACAAAAACTTTCAAAACATATCCGGGTGTAACAGTCGACCTTAATGCTCCATTTTGGTTTCATGATGGGTCATTTACTGTTTTGGATTCTGGAGCCAATTCCGCCTCCAGCATAATTCTGACCCCATACTTTTTTTCAGTGAGTGGTGACTTAACTTTTGATCTATCCCGAAATAGCATGGGAAACGTTTCCTTGGGGGTTTTTGTGAGTGGTGGAAGCTTTTCCTTTGCAAGCGCATTAATAAACTCTGAACTGTATTCGCATAAAACCAAGCGAGCAAGCATCGGTAGTATGATCAATAATGGACAAATAGTATTAACGGAGGGCTCTGTCTTTGTACCTTCACTTTTAAGTGGTTCTGGTTCAGTTGAACTAGACAACGGCTATATAATATTTGATTCAATAGCTTCTACCGACACGAACATTTTGTATTCTGGATCTGGCACAGTAGTTGTTGGTGCTGATAATCATATGGGCAAGCCCCTTCCTTTGGAAGGCTTTACTGGTAATTACCAACTTGCTGTTAAGGGTGACATAGAGTCTTTGAAATACGAATCAAGTGTCCTAGAAGCCTTGAGTTCTTCAGGGCGTCACTTAGAGTTTGAAATTGGCGAAGACTTCTATTCAGAAGGCTTCCATCTTAGACCTGGAAAATTCTCTTTTGCTGGCAGATCATTTTCTGTAAATTATATTAATTACGGAGAAGCCCCAAGCAATAGCACACAACCACCAACATCAACTAAACATCCTACCGGCCCAACGTCAGATACTACGAGAGCAACCACATCTGTATACACTACAACTGTAACTTCTGGAACTACTTCCACTGTTTGGATTATTTCATGTGTGCCTACAACAGATGTGCAAGGTAACATTCATACAATAACATACACTTTACCATGCCCATACACTACTACTGTAACCTATTCATCGTGCTCAATGGACAAATGTACAGCAATAACTACCACTCGTACTGTGACTCCAAGCACTACAACAAGAACAAAGAAAAAGTGCACTCCCAGTACAAAGTATATTTATATCGTCAAAACTTCAACAGTAATGTCATGCCCTTCTGACCATTGTAACTTTTGCCTCCCAACAACAACGCATTCTCAATCATCAATTATAACATCTATTCTTTCATCTTTATTTAATAGCACAGCATCTCAGTCAGCGTCCCTACCTACATTGAGCACAACATTTAATGAATCGACATATTTGTCAACTTCAAGTACAAGTTTGAATGAGACTGAATTAGTGCCAATTCCAAGTACCCAACAGAGAGGTACTACCACTTTATCTGGTTTCAATCAATAAATGAAAAAAAACAAAACGTGGTTCTGTTCTGTAACTATATGTCAATCTTTTTAACTTATTTCGAAAGGATGTTTCTCTCTCCACAGAAAAACTGAGATCTTATATCCAATTAAATTTACGAGTTCGTGTATTGTGCCAGGTCAGTAAAGGGTCTATACAAGGAAAAAAACAAAAAATCAAAGACTCTGGATTTTGTTTGGTTAAAACAGCAGATATCCCATTTCAAAAGATTCGCATCATCAGAGTATATTTTCTTTAATTTTTATTCATCTTTTTTGTATTGACGATGGATTTAGAACTGTTAGTTTGTTCCACGAATTCAATACTTTTGTAGTTAATTCAATGATGAAAACAAGTACAATGATTAGTACAAACTATTTCAAAATGCACACTGATAAGTAGATGATTCAATTACAAAAGTAGAACTAATCAAATGAATAATACTCATCGTAAAATATTTTGAATCCCAATTTTACATATCTGCCTTCCTCACGGTTGGTTCTCTTGTAAGGTAATTTCGCCATTGTGAACGAATTACCTGATTCATTTTTTCCCAATCCTAATTTGTAAACTAAATTGCATTTTCTTGCTTCCTTTTGAAATAATTTAATAGATTTGCTCATATTCCGTTACAGTTACAATTCTTTTTGGGTATTGAAAGTCCATCAATTCTCTCGCTTCAAAACGGGCTATACGTCATTTCTTCATAAGTTGAACCAGGTTAGGGTTGTTTAAACTCTTTTTCTAAGCCAGGGACAAAATATTACTGTCATGTTGACTTTTCGGAACCTCTTTAGTTTCTTAAGAGTGTGGTACAGTTTGTTTAATGAAACGTATATATATTCACTGCAATGTATGAGTTTTTGAAATTTTTGGAAAAATTGAGATTCCAAACGCTATTTAACTAAAAAAAGATGGATTAAAGATGAAAATTAAAAACTTAATACAACTCTAAATCAAACTGGAGAGTACACTATTATTTTCAAGATCTACGTGTCGATTTATTAACAAACATTAACACAGTTTTATTGATCTTGTGCTTTCATAATATTGATGTAACAAATGTTCCAGTTGGAACAGTGAATATAAGATTTATATTCTTTTGCATTGTGAGCATGGAAATATGGAGCCTACTTGCTTAGCTCTCTCGTACTTTCGTTAAGATTTATGGCAGCCATCGGGAATAGGTGTATTGATGCTCCATACTTTTACTAACATGTTGCCCAGGAGAAATGATAAGGGTGCATTTTTTGAAAAAAGTCAAAAGCTGAATTTGTACAACCAGGGTTCCTAAAACAGAAGAGCCTCGTTCTCTATCTCAAGATAAAGAATGAAGAATTTTCAGGTCAATTTTATGGTTCGAAAAACGACCATGCACAGAGCAAATTGCTGTCAGTTCACTATTTCCGGGGGTGTCTCATTATAGAAACATAATGCTCTCTAATGAGTCAAAACTGGCTATATAATAAATGAATTATTCAAAAAATTAGAAAGTACCTGTTAACTACGTAAGAAATTTACACCAATAAACAATCATAAATCAAGTCAAAAACTGAAGGGGAATGTTGTCCTCGATTTCAGAATTCAGCGATGATAACGAAATTGTCACGATATATGTTCAACTAAAATGTGATATACCTTTAATCACTTTGATTCTATCTACCAGCTATCTGATTGTATTGGTCTTTGAAGCCTATAGAAATAAATCTAGAATTCGAAATGATGAGATACAAAATGAGTTATCAGCCTTTCATTTTGAGCAACAATCAGTCCGAGAACACCATTTTTCCTTAACTCGATTAGAAACAATATATGCTTCAGAAGAGCATGATTTTTTTCTCGCAAATAAGCCTTCTATTGAGAAGGTAAAGACTTTTCTAGAGCCGTCACTAATAGTATTTCAAATAGTTAACCAGGCCATTTTTTGCTATAAATCAGGCAATAAGATTCAAAAGACCCAGCAGGTGTGGTTCATAACTAGTTTGGTATTATGGATCTTTTTATTTTTCTTAGTATTCATCCGAATGGCAGTTGCAAGTCAATCCTTTAGGTGGCTTTCTTCGTACCGGCGCAATTTATGGACTACATCATTGTTTTGTTATATATTGATGTTGCTGGATTCTATTAAAGCTTTCGACATATTCCCTTCTTTTAATGAGAATGTCAGTTCAGGTTTTTTACATGCTAAGCTAGCCTTCTGGGGGAACGTAGCTTTATTACTGTTGATCTTTACTGGAAGGATAGAGGGACAGGAAATTCTGTCGGGGAGATTATTGACAAACTCTAGCCTATTTAGTTTGGTAACATTTAATTGGGTTAATGACTTAATTTGGAAAGCTAGGAAACAGTTTTTGACCGCGGTTGATTTGCAAGGTATGAGTGAGGTCGATAATTCCATCCGTGTATTCAAAAATTATAGGAGTTCATCCACTCATCAAACCACTTTTTTGGCGAAACTATTGTATTATTTTCGAGGATTACTATTTACTCAATTGATTCTTTCTTTAGTCACGAGCATAGCAAATTTTGTGCCTATCTTGTTCATGCAAAGGATTTTAAATTACATTTCCAATAAATCCGATGATTCAAACTCTATTATGTGGTATTATGCCTCAGTTATGTTTGTGAGTAGGATTGTTTCAGCTATATGTCATAGCCAAGTTAAGTTCCTTGGAGATAGGGCTACTATCCATTTGAGATCCATTCTCATTTCAGAAATATACTTCAAAACCTTGAGGCTTAATTTGTATAACACAGCGTCTAATGGCAACCATCTCGTTGATACGGAAAGCTCTGACAAGGAAGAGACTTCTGATAGAGAAAAGAACTCGGTGACTAACGTTATGTCTATAGATGTTTTCAAGGTGGCTGGATGTCCTGCAAATATACAGTCAGGGATCGAGGCCATTTTTATGGTAATTATTGCAATTACTATGCTATATCGACTTCTTGGATGGTCCGCAATCGCAGGGGGGGCAACTTTGTTGTGTCTCTTTGCGATCAGTTTCAAGTTAGCAATATTGTTTGGAAAACACCAGAGTAGTTCCATGAAGTATAATGATGACCGTACAACAAAAATAAGTGAGGCTTTGAACGCGATTACTTTTGTCAAGGCTTTCTGCTGGGAATATTTGATTATGTGTAGAATTAACTCTGTTCGTGAAAAAGAGATCTGCCTACTGAAAAAGAAGGCGACTCTAATAACCATATCACATTTCCTGTGGTTCATCAATCCAACAATTGTTTCCTTATTAACCTTTTCAATATTCCTTTACGTCCAAGAAGAGCACTTAACAGTACCAATTGTGTTCACCACTTTATCGTTGTTTTCTGTTTTAAAGACACCATTGGATCAAATAGCGGGGGCTTTCTCGGAAATTTCTCAATCTATGGTCTCGCTTGACCGGATATATACTTATTTGAATGAAGTTGAAACAAACAAATATGATGTCTTAACTTTAGATCGTAAAAAAATAGGATTCGAAAATGCGACTCTATTCTGGAGTTTAAGATCAACATCATTTCAGCTGAAAAATATATCAATTGACTTTAAATTAGAACAATTAAATGTCATTTTAGGTCCAACTGGATCTGGGAAAAGTGCACTTCTCTTAGGATTGCTTGGTGAGTTGGCCTTGCATTCGGGAAAAATTATTGTTCCCTGTGTGTATTCGCGATCTGAAGTATCTGGAAGTGATTCTGATACAATCGCATATTGCCCACAAGTACCCTGGCTATTAAACGAAACAGTGAGAGAAAATATACTGTTTGGTCAAAGTTTTGATAAAGCCAGATATGACTCTGTAGTTTCATGCTGCTGTCTGGAACCTGATCTTAAAATTTTGGCGATGGGAGACCAGACAAGAGTTGGAGATAGAGGAGTTTCGCTGTCTGGTGGTCAGAGACAGAGAATATCACTAGCAAGGGCTGTTTATTCAAGTTCCAAGCATCTTATTTTGGATGACTGTTTGAGTGCAGTCGATCCTGAGACTGCGCAAAGTATATATAGGGATTGCATCTGTGGATCTCTGATGATTGGACGAACTCGAATAGTTGCGACTCACAATGTCGCTTTGCTTGCAAAAGATGCAAACTGGGTGGTTGTACTGAAGAATGGTAAAGTGGATGCACAGGGTACTTCTGCAATACTGGAACACATTTGGCAAATAACAAAGAAAACAAATAGTGATCATCCAACAAAAGAAATTTACTGTCGTTCTTCATTGCAGGAGCAGTCAGATTTAGAAAGGATATATACTGATAATTTGCAGGAAAATAATGATTCAAATGCAGAATTTAATGATATAACCTACAACGAAAATAAAATGGAAGGTGCAGTTGATTTATCAGTATATGATTGGTATTCGAGGTATTTAGGTGGCTGGAAAAGAATAGCGATGTTTGGTTTCATGACTTTAGGTGTATACTGTATTGACATTTTACAAGTATTTTGGGTTCGTTACTGGATTTCTAAAACTCAACCAGCAGTTGAGAAAAACGAATCTTATAAATTACTGATGTTGAATGCGTCCCATTCACATGCTTATTATTTGTTTTTTTATTCAATTATAGGGCTATGCTATGCGTTGTTCACAAGTTCTAAAATGCAAATATCATTCTTTTGGGGGATAAAGGCAGCAGAGAAGATATTTGAAACTCTTCTTTCCAGCATAATACATGCTACTTTCCGCTTCCACAGTGTCACACCAGTGGGTAGAATAATGAACAGATTTAGTAAAGATATGGACGTTATTGATCAACAATTAATCCGATATCTCGAGGGAATGTCATATTGTCTGGTTGCTTGTGCTTCCACGTTGGTTCTTATTGCATTAATTGAGCCTTATTTTCTTTTGGTATCTGCACTGATTAGTATCTTCTACATTTTCGTCGCACGCCTGTACATACAAGCATCCCGGGAGCTAAAAAGAATTGATTCGATAAATCTATCACACCTTCACCAGTCATTTTCTGAAACCTTGAGGGGTGTTGTCAGTATTCGTGCGTTTGGGGATGAACTTAGATTTATGTTTGAGAATTTGAAACTTATAGACTTAAGCAACAAACCTTTTTTTTACCTTTGTGCAACTAACCAATGGATTGCATTCCGAGTGGATATTATCGGCGCCTTGGTGATCTTTTTCACGGCCGCGTTAGTGCTTTCAAATACTTCTTCACTTGACTCTGGACTAGCCGCTATCCTTTTGACACTTGCGCTTTCCTTTACTGATTGTGCTCAATGGCTTGTGAATATGTATTCCATTATTGAACTCTCCATGAGTTCTGTGGAGAGAATCAAGGAGTATACAGAAGTAGAGAATGAATTATTAAATTCAGGAGATATTCCCTCTGATAATGTATGGCCTGGATTGGGTAAACTTGAGATGAAAAAATTATGCCTCCGTTATGCACCTGAATTGCCTCGTGTCCTTGACAAGATTTCTTTCATCGTTCAACCTAAAGAAAAGATCGCAATAGTTGGTAGAACAGGAGCGGGAAAGTCATCCTTATTGACTGCATTTTACAGATTTGTAGAGGCAGAAGAAGGTTCGATTATTATTGATGGTGTTGACATCTCTAAAATCTCTTTAAAGACTCTCCGTCAATCTCTGACATTAATTCCTCAAAGTCCAACCTTATTTGCTGGAACTATCCGATCAAATTTAGACCCTGAAAATAAATATTCAGATGAGGAAATTTTTAAGTCATTGGTTCGGGTTAATCTATTGCAAAACGAGGAAGAGAATTCATACGTCACCAATACAGATCAACTATCTAACATGCCACAGATCTCTACAAATGTTAACGTTTTTGCTAATTTGATGACAGAGATTGATGACGGTGGTTCTAATTTTTCCGAAGGTCAAAAGCAGCTTCTATGTTTGGCGCGATCCCTACTGTGTGCTCACAAGATTGTTTTATTGGATGAGGCAACAGCATCAATTGACTTTCAAACTGAGGCAAAAATTCAAGAAGTCATACGTGATAATCTTTCTGAAATGACACTTTTGACTATTGCACACAGACTGAGATCAGTAATTGACTATGATAAAATACTTTTGATGGATAAAGGACAAGTAAAAGAATATGATCAGCCTTATTCATTAATGTTAAATGAGAATAGTATGTTTTATCAGATGTGCAAAAGCAGTGGTGAATGGGATTTTTTGTTTCAATCTGCAAAAAAATCCTTCAAATCGAGAGAAAGATAGCGTGGCTGTTTAATAGTTGTTGACTTTTATTATCAGTTCACTACTCATATTGTGCATTTTTAAAGGTATATTTTCCTTTCAAAATTCGATCAGCACTGAATACATTGTTTATATCAATAGCCAAGACTTTTTTACAGAA
>JAJLXM010000042.1:0-40494 GCA_030571275.1 Zygotorulaspora sp. UFMG-CM-Y6047 | reverse complement strand
CTGGAGCGTGTTTTGCAAGTAGCTATTGATACGGCTTCTCGCTGTCTTGATGACTGTTCGAGGCTCTGCCTTTGTGACTTCCTTGAGGACTTCGTGGTTCGGGATTTACTGGACGCAGTTGGTCCATCGGGCATCAACTATCCCAAGTATCTCTTTCTTGATTCTATCTGTCATCGGGTCACCACATACGACATGGAGGGATCTGTTGACACTAGAGCTTTCATTGTCACAGTCATCAGTCATCTTACCTCGCATTGCCATACGGTACTCTAAAACCTCCCTCTCATGAATCACATCAAATACTGAACCTTGTTTGTCAAACTTATCAACAACTGGTACTGCTCGATTGGCCATCACACGGGTATACACCTCAAACACGTTGCCAAATGTACAGTACGCATGTAACTCGCCCACCAAGTCCGTTAAAGTATTTACAAGATCGCATTTCACATCTCTGATGTATGTGAAGCTTAGCTGTCTACCGTTCACGATCACCGACTTATTATCATAGTCCACGTTAACATACGTCAATGTTTCACTTCCCTTTTCATTAATCATTTTACTGTACAAAAATGACGTAACCACGACCAGAATTTATTCAAGGGTAGAACAGAACCTGTGGAGAATATCTGTCCAATTTCGTTTGTCTCATCATTTGTTTTCACTGTTGCGAAACATGTAAATATGATAAAACACCGCACCACATCAAGTTGTCTGCGCATCTGTCTCGATCTGTGGACCGGATAATTCTCATGGAAGTCATTCCAGTCATAGAATCGAAAACTACAGAGTATTGCCCATCGTACCAGATAATCACGGTACCGCCCAGATGTTATACATTTGCGGAATGCTTCACCCAATACATCCATCTTCTCTGGAACCGTCATTATATCATCCACATCATCTAACAAAACATCAACCTTGTCTTGTGAGAGAAATTTAAAATCTTCAGAAATCGACAGTTTCATCGCATAAAGTAGTAGGAAGAAAAGTGGACCGAGTCTGTAACCATATTCGTCAACAGTGTCAGGTGAAAGTTTCTTAACCATACCCGTGATACCATCTTTCATGTCGACGTTGAGATACTCGCCGGCTTTCTTCTGTGCCTTGATGTAGGCATAACTCAGATACTGTTTACCAAAACACTTGTACACTGTTAAGCAAGAAATGTAACTTTTCAAGATACTATAGTCATCCTCTGTAAAGTAAACTGTTCAATTACAATATCCTTGGAGAAACACTGTTGTTCTTTTCCAACTTCAAATCTAGAAACTCTTCGTTCATGGCGCCATTGCTATTCGAACCTGTATCATCCTGAGATGACACTAGACGTATGTACTTTACCCTTCGACCACCGATACACACTTTAGGACAACTTGTCTGAAGGTACATTTATCTTCTCTTATTTTTCGAGTAATACTTTAAAGGGCGTACCTAGACGGTTTTATTAGTTTTTTTCTTCCTTCATATACTGGATGATGAAAACAATTATCTTTTTCTTCAGAAATTCTCTACAAAACAAGCTATATCGAGGCCATTCCAACTGCCAAGTTTTCCTCTTTTATTGAATCATCCTAACATAGAACCTCGGCGGGAACAAAAGCTCATCAATAAAAGCAGCACCGAAGATGCGTTTTAAAAATAATGCTACAGAACAACTATGAGAGTAGGGAAAAACATGGATTAATATCCTTTATGCTTGATGTATTGAAAACAAAAATATTTTTATATTTATTGCTTTTTTCATACTTGATAATAATATAATTACGTTTCTTTTACATGAAATAATATTTTTTTTGTTTTCCAAACAATATATATCATATAATTAGTATCTTATAATATTTCTATATGTTTCTTCTGTTAATTCACCTTCTTTTTTTATTATTTTTTTCATTTTATTTATTTTTCTTCATTTATCCAGTTAATTTATTAACTTGAGGGATATGGTATGTAGTAATTATCTAATCATGATATCAGAACCTTTAGGTCTAATAAAACGCCATAAGTCTCATTTTATCAACCACTACTAAGCTGAACATTAGGATAAAAAACCCCTACAGCTGATTATATTTTCTTGAGTCAATCTTTCTACACATTTCTTGCCCAGAGGATTAAAAGCTTTAGTGCTTACTCCCTTTCAATTGCTTTTTTATCCGATGTTATTAAAACACCTCTAGCTGCTAAAACTATCTCGGAATGTTGCGAAACATATCTGTTGTAAAAATTATACGTCCAGAGTGATCCTTTGATTGACTTTATGTATTATAAACACAATAAATTAATGGCTATACTAACTCTACAGTTTCAGTGAAACCTTATTGATCCATATCTGTTTCAATAATCATTTCGTTGCCAATACTGTTTGAAAAGCATTATTCCAATCTTGGAGTTGCAACACGCTGGCTGTGTTGTGTGAAGTAAATATAAATGATTATATTTTCATCAATTTCGAAATATTTTGTGATGCTTTTGTTTAGTTGCTCCCAGTGGGTAGCTGAAAATTTAATAACAAGTAGTTTCAGATAAACTTATATATTGGAATATTTCATGTATGTGAGGTCATATCAACAAATTATAATATTCCTCAAGCTGATACACAATTACTCCTTATTAACAAATAATTGAATTAATTGAACACTAGGTACATTTTTGAACTCAAATTTAGATACAGTTTATTCATCGCTAAATAAAATTCTTTTTTGTTTTTGAATTGAGTGTAATGATATCTTTAGATATACAACCGATTGAATTTTAAACTGATGTCCTCCAAATTACCAATGAAGAACACAAACATACCCAGATTTTAAAATATTAGATATACTTATTTGAAATGGTATCTCTGTAATTTCAAAGAAAGGTTTAAGGGCGCTGGATCTGTTCATAAATGTTGTGTTAGATACTCTCATAAAAGCTAGATAATTTTCAAGCAGCTTCATAGACATAGTTGTAGTTATTAATGTGTTCATTTGGTGAGCGTGGGAAATTGAATCATGGGTTTTAGTGTAAGATTCAGTCTAGAGGGGGCATGAATTATCCCGATTACAGGCTGGCGACACTAGGAAGGTATCGAATCCTATTTGAGTCGACTCTGTCTTTGCTTTTCATAAATTTTCTAACGTTGCTTACAGTCCTGTGCATTTCCAACTTAAAGAGTTTTTTGGAACGTAGGTTCCCATTCTCAATTAGTACTACTAAAAAACGAACAATAATTTTTGTGTAACTGGTTGAAGTTTTTGGAATGGGTTCCCGCCTATGAAAGTTATTAATACTTCGATAGAGGGGATGTTTTAAAGTGAATATACTAATCAATGTTCAATAAAAAAAACTCAATTGGCTATTGTCAACAAATTCTTCGCTTTTAGTTCTGAGATACGTTCATCAAATGTGTTTTTGACAAATGAATAATTCTTGAATTCATGATCAGGATCTCTGGCAAAACCCCAAACTAGATATTTTTTCCTTGAGTGGACTCGATCTAGAACACTACTTTTGCATATTTTTTCAATAAAAAAACTGGACAGTGAGTAAGTTATAAAATCTTTACAGGATTTGTAATTTAGTTAATTTCTGACCAAATGCACAATAATTTGAAATTTTGCCTTGGACATTTGTAATGGGGAGATCTTTTTTACTTTAAAAATACGTAGAACTAAAAAAGAGCAGAAAAGAGCAGAAAAAAGAGCAGAAAAAAGAGCAGAAAAAGAGCATTATTAACATAAAGTATCACGCACTACAAATAATCCAAACTTAATGAGATGATGATCAAGAACTAGTACTCGGTGATTAATCGCAGTCATACAGCTATTGATTCAGGATATTATTCAATTATTGACGTTTTTTTTCTCATCAATTCTTCTTTGAAAGCGACAAATTCATCATCATTCTTTGGGTTGAACAAGTGAAATTCTCTTGTTGGGTTTCTTTTGTAGAAACAGAAATAAATTTCTTCTGGGGACTTGCCGCTGCATTCAGGCATCAAAAAGAAAGTGAAAATTGGGCCCAATATTGAAAATCCACCATAAATGAAACCAACTTTGGGCTGCAAATTGTCATAAGCTGCATTCAGTATATATGGTGGTGTAAATACCACCAAGAAAGCGCATACTATGTTGAAAACAATACCTAACCGATATGTTTTATCCCTTAATGTTAGACTGGGAATCTCACTACTGACAAAATAAGCCAATGGCGCATAGCCGAATGAAAATGCAAAATTATATACAAACATCATTGCAACAATACCATTTTTTTCATTATTTGTCACTCTTTGAGGGGTGCCGAGCCCTCCCATTATCAGAAGGGAAGCAGTCTGGAGGCCAATCCAGCATGTAAGAATGTTTTCCTGCCAAGTTTATGGGTCAAAATAAGCGCTAGAGTAACACCTAAAATCGAAACCACTGCCTGAATAATTGTCATCTGAAATGCATTGACAGTTCAGAGGGACTTCATGTACAACGTACCATATTGAGAAGAAAACGCTTGGCCAGTCACTTGTTGAAAAATATTGATTCCAACAACAATTATGGTCCTTCTCAAATCTGTACTCTGATTAAATCAGCATATCTGCTGCATCCTTTATCCGATGTTTTTAAGCTTATTTGGATATCATTAAATTCACTAAGCACACCTTCTTCCGAAAACTTACCTTGGCGTAATCTACGGAGAGGTTGCAAAGCTTCTTTTTCTCTAGCTTTGGAGGCTAACCAACGGGGTGACTCAGGTACAAAATTCACAAGTGTTCCTACAATAAAAAAAATAAAGAAAAAACCAACTGGAATTGTCCAAGAAGAATAATCTGGTCGATCAGCCGATGCATTCGTAATGATGTGGATTACTAATCCTCCAAAACTCATTGACAATTGAAATGCTCCAACAAGAAACCCAATTTATTGAAATCAGTAGAAATAAGTTATTAAATATGCTAGAATAGCCTAAACTTTTTGAACTATTATTCTACCCCAGGGTTTTCCAATAAAAGGCTAGAAAATAGTGTTTGCAGTTAATGTAGATGGTCCATTTATACCTCAAAATATCCTTGTGTGACCGGTAAAGGAGATCTCAAATTTTTGAAGAGTGATTGATGCACTAAAAGAAATGTAGGATTGAGCATGATTAAGTAAGCAATTCAAAGTCAAGTTCCTTCTTTCAAACAGAAATCTCTTTTAATATATTACAGAACCACATCACATGCCGAAGTTTGCCTCGAATAAATATTCATTTTTATCTTTTGTTTTTAAAAATTTAAAATAAATGTTCATAGAAATATTGCTAGACCTTGAGCGCTGGAGCCTGCCAAAGAACTTGCGTTAAAAGACTGGATGAGTGACATATTTCGACCTTCATTGACTGATAGTACAGTCACTTCAGTTCCATCTCCATTAATGGTACCCGGGGACAACAGATATATAAACTTCCCAGAAGCTACCAAATCTATATATCCCGAAGCATCGTTAGATTTTGTTGTGTTGAAAGTAGATATGATAGAAGCATCAATCAGACTCATTTCTACAATGTGGTTGACAAGAGGGTCTGTGACAAACGCAGAGCAGGACTCAGATGAGATTGCAACCCAACAAGTCGCAACTTGATCAGATATGGCTTGTTTGTGCAGGAGTTCAGCTCTCTCTGTTTTCTCATCAACAGAAAAAATGGCTGCACCATAGCCTGGGTCAGCAACAAAATAGTTGTTGGAGTGAGCAATTTGCTGGAATCCGAATAATGCAACAGTACCATTCAGGGGGCTTTCAATTCGAGAGGCTGACACCTTGGCCTCTCCTTTTAAACAGGGTCCAGTCACTGTAAATGTTGCTAGAAATCCTGTTTTATTTTGCGATGGGTCTCCTTTAACTGTCACTAGGAGCTGTGACTCATCTTCGGAGAAGAGGACTTGCGACACTGTGTTGAGAGGACCCGTTGGAACATTTGTTTGGTTCAAATCAAATGGCCTCAAAAAGTCCATTTCACCAATTCCAACAAAAGGTGAGTAATGCGCACAGGCGACTCCAGATTGGACCCCACTGGTGCCAACACAAACTAGTTCATTTAAATGAGAGGCTGCAACTGTCACTGGGAAGTCACCTGGAATAACTGATGGCGCCCCCAAGAGTGTTATATTGGTGGGGTCTGCTTCGTCGATGTTGAACATGGAAACAGTGTTATCTCCAGAGTTTACCACAAAAAGATTGTGCCCACTCACAACAATCGAGCCCTGACTACTGAGTCCATCTGGTGCGGCAGTCATATTGGTGGCAGCGCTGATCATACTAGAACCGGCACCATGGGTAAAAGTTAAGCGGGCATCGCTTAGCGTTCCGTTTTCATGGATTGCAACAGAAACGACTGCATTGGCTGCTTCGTTGGTTTGAAAGTAAAGAGCTTTTGCATATTTAGACCAACCGAAGATATCAGATTGAGGAACAAAAGCTGCCAAGATATTTGTAGCTTGCAGCAAACCAAGGTAAATAACCAGACAATAATTCATATTTGCTACTACTAGTTTATCTTAGTTTGAGATTGTAAATTTGGTTTTTGTGCATATTAGAGGATTGAAAAACATGAAAAAGAAGCTTTCTTATATGCACAAAATCTTCAATCAATTTTGCGTATAATTTTTACATCATTGTGCTTCTGAGTTTTCTAATTCGTCTCCTGTGCGTTATCCATTTGATGCCATGTGTTACTGGAGCACTCCTGTCTTTAGACTGATTACTAATTAAATCTTCAGTCTTGATCTGTATTCGATATAGCGATAATTTATTACAACAGGTGGACCTAGATATGCTCTCGGTACTTGGATATCCAAAATCGATGATTTCCCGCATATCGTAGTTATCAATGACGTATCTTTCTTTAAAGCTTCAGTCCCTTGAAGCTGATGCAGTATCTTAGCATTGATTTTTTCCTTGGCAAACCTTATTTTGAGCGCTTAGTAAGATACCTTAACGGTACTGGAGCAAGGACGGAGATTCTCCGAGTGGTGCGCGGTGGTGCCCTTTAAGATAACATGCGAAGTCGCAAGCTTCTTGGTCTAATGGCCACCTAGCCAAACCAGACGTTGTGTACAGAAAGCAAAAAAGGTTTATTTGTCAGAAATTGAGGTTTCAAATGTGGTTCTAATGAATTTATCTTGGCTATCTGAACCAACACGATGTATTGATTCAAAACATGGCTTAATAATTCATGGCTTGCGTAAAGGCATTGGGAGCTGTGATAAGCGGAAACTTGAATTATGTAAGCTATTTCAACAATATCGTACATCTTGGTGCATTCTCAATTTAAATTTTACTGGATTCCTGTATTCAGAATAGGTACTATTGCTCTGCGAACCGAGAGCTTCAAAGATTGGGATTAGCCTACAAGCGGAGCTGACTAACGAGAACTGGAAACCACGCGGAGGGAAGAGAGGCAAAGCATCAGCAAGATAGTTACAGTGATACTATACAAACTATGACGGCATTGAAGTCCAGGTTTGGAGCTTATCAATGCAATACCTTTGTGCAATAGCCGCAAGCCTATGGTTGTTCCATTCTAAATCATAACTTTTATGTGAAATGCCAAGTATATAAATTGGCACCGAATATGTGATCTGGCTAGAGCTTTTATAAGGACTCTTTGTTTTATAAATGACCATCGACAAGTCCGGTAAACAGAATTTATCATGTCATTTGTTAAAGATTTCAAGCCAGTCGCACTAGGCGACACCAACCTTTTCAAACCCATTAAGATCGGCAAAAACGAGCTTAACCATCGTATTTTTTTCCCACCATTGACCAGAATGAGGGCTCAATACCCTGGAAACGTGCCACATAGAGATTGGGCCGTTGAATATTACGACCAGCGCTCAAAGAGACCAGGTAGCTTAATAATAACTGAAGGTGCATTTCCATCTGCCCAAGGTGGTGGTTACGACAACGCCCCTGGCATCTGGTCAGAGGAGCAAGTTGAACAATGGAGAAAAATTTTTGCCAAAATCCACGAGAACAAGTCATTTGTCTGGGTACAATTATGGGCGCCAGGTAGACAAGCGTTTGCTGATATCTTGGCGCGGGAGGGCCTTCGTTATGATTCTGCTTCAGAAGAGGTTTACATGGATGAAGAACAACGGGATAGGGCAATCAATAGTAAGAACCCACAGCATGGTTTAAGTAAGGACGAGATCAACCAGTATATCAAAGACTATGTTCGATCTGCCAAAAACTCAATTGAAGCGGGTGCTGATGGAATAGAGATCCACTCAGCAAATGGTGGCTTGTTAAACCAGTTTTTAGACCCTCTTTCCAACAGGAGAATCGATGATTACGGAGGATCTATTGAAAATAGTGCTCGTTTCGTACTTGAATTGGTTGACGCCATCATTGAGGCCATTGGTTCGGATAAGGTAGGTATTAGGTTCTCACCATATGGTACTATTGGTACCATGTCAGGTGGGGCTGAGCCATTGATTGTCGCCCAATATGCGTACATCTTGGGTGAATTGGAAAAAAGAGCCAAATTTGGTAAGAGAATAGCATATGTCTCTTTGGTGGAACCACGAGTAACAGATCCATTTCTTTCAGAAGGTGTAGGAGAGTACAACGAGGGCAATAACGATTTTGTCTACTCCATATGGAAGGGTCCAATAATGAGAGCCGGTAATTTGGCACTACATCCAGAAGTTGTCAAGAAAATGGTAAGTGATAACAGGACTTTGATTGGCTATGGCAGGTTTTTCATCTCAAACCCTGACATTGTTGACCGTGTTGAGAAGGGCTTACCTCTAAATAAGTATGACAGAGAAAATTTCTATGCTATGACTGATGAAGGCTTCATAGATCATCCAACTTACGAGAGAGCTATTAAATTAGGTTATGACAAAGATTGAAGAGTTTTTACTCTTATATAATATATATTGAGACCTAGGTAGTGTATTTCGCGTAATATTTTCTTTTTCAAGTATTCAAAAAGCCCCAATTACTTATTATTTGAAGTTTTTGAGAGGTCACAGCACAAACTCGGTCAACTGTGCTTAAGTTACCAGCATACCCCATTTATTCTTCGACTTTGCACCTAAATTCTACCGACCTTACTCTACTACACTTCACACCGAGATGTTTAAGATCTGGAAATCGGACAACAATAAAAAAATTGTCAAGGGTTTTTTCTTCAAGACCAGGTCAATAAGCCCTGATTTTTGATATTCAATAAGAAGTGTGTTGTGCAGAAATACTACTTCGCAGTGAGGTAACTTCCAGGATTTGAAATCATACTTGAGCAGTGTGAAAGCAGATACAGCTCCAAATATATACCAATTTAATTTTTAAGGACAAAAAATAACTTAGTTAAATTCCTGTAATTTAATCGTCCCGCTATAAACAGCAGTTGGATTTTTTTAACGTTGACTAATACTGCTGTTAGGGCTAATTCCCTTCGTATTCGTCTATTCATAGTCGTGGACAATGAATTCTGTATTGTTTACCTATATCTCATCTGTAGTTCCAGCGGCCAAGCTAATTTGAGACTTCATTACTCAGGTTACAATTCTAAACAAAAAAACACATTAGATTGGCAATAATAACTGTTCTATCGAGTTCTCTCCCACACATCTATGTACTCAAACTAGACAAAACTGTGATCGAAAAATTTCGGTTCTCATTTGGTAGCCATAACTATGAAATTAAAGTGCTCAGATTTCAACTTTTACCCTTGCTGCTCTATTTCTCTGTGTTCAAGTCAGTTGTTTCATCAGAATGCCACTCTACAGCACATAATGAAGCCTTCAGATGAGTTACTCTCTATTTCTGTTATAATATGAGGATCAACTGAATTCTTTTAGGAAAATACATCTGGCTTAGAAAGATAAGGAAGCTTGAGATTTTGGACGCATTAGCTCGTGGCGCACCAGAGAGCAATTCTTCAAGAGCTTCGAATTTCGTTCTGTGGTTATCCTTTTTTGGACAAAAAACTTCAATCACCGCT
This sequence comes from Zygotorulaspora sp. UFMG-CM-Y6047, assembly GCA_030571275.1. Classification (NCBI taxonomy): domain Eukaryota; kingdom Fungi; phylum Ascomycota; class Saccharomycetes; order Saccharomycetales; family Saccharomycetaceae; genus Zygotorulaspora; species Zygotorulaspora sp. UFMG-CM-Y6047. The sequence continues at coordinate 30,540 of JAJLXM010000042.1, read as the reverse complement.
CTTTGGTACTATCTTGCTCTATATTTCAACAAAGCTCATACCACGTTGTGTTAGGCCTTTCTGTTTTGGGAATATCGACAACTGCTTTTCAAGGCTAGTGATTGGGAGGTTTATTACTAAGCATGATATGGCCACGTTGAAAAATAAGATATGGAATTAACAAGCAAAAGAATGCTAACTTAGAAGCTACGCACTCCGTCAAGCTTACTAAGAATTTCAGCTTATTCATCAGTATCCTGAAGCTCTTCTCTTTTAATCCCATAAGCTGAGTAGTTCTCGAGATTCTTTTGATGTATAAAAGGAATGAATAAGAGGTAGTTGGGCAATCTTTCTTGTCTGTTTCCAGCACCAAAGACAATGACAGTAGGAACACTGTACGGCTCCAAAAATGCCAGAGGAATGTTGCCCAGGGCACTAATTGAATGGCTCAAAATTGACATAGAGGTAGTGGATCCAAGTGAAAGCAAGGACTTCAAAAGTCTTTTTCCCCTTGGAAAGAATCCAGCTTTTATGGGCAGCGATGGATTTGAATTAACAGAGGTGATGGCAATTTTGTTTTACCTTGTGAATTTGAAGGGCGATCCTGAACTTGAAAAAATGTTTTACGGAAATACACTGGAAGAACGCTCCCAGGTTATTAGGATTTTGTCATTCACAAATCAGGAAATAACCTCAAGCACTGTTGAAGTTTTGAAAGCTGCCAAGGGTAATGCTGGCAAAGAGGAATACGATGAAAAATTGTCCAAATGCGTTGCATGCTTTGACTTTTTAGAGCAGCGTCTAGCTCGGTATGAATTTCTTGTTACCAATCAAATTACGATTGCAGATTTATTCACTGCGACTATATGCACGACTCTTTTCGGTTTTGCATTAGGAAAAGACAAGTTTTCTGTATTTGTCAAACTCAACGAATGGCTCTTGAAAGTTCTGCAACATCCAATTCTGGAGGGTAAGGTGGATCCGGCAGCTTTCTTAGATAAGACTATCTCTCCAGTTTTTGATAATTAGATTTGTGTATCTCACATTGGTCGTAGCTGATAGTTCAGGCTCCAGTGAGTTAGTGCTTTTAATAGATACATAGTTCCTATGTTTAAATTCAAGAATCCTTTTTACCTGAATTGCAACTGTAGCTGTTTTCATGGAAATACTAGTAATTTAGCTTACAAAAAAAGAACAATCAAGTTTCTATTAAATAGGGGAAAGCACACTTATTTTACGAAGGAATAATATTGCCACTCATCGGTTTAGTTCCAAGTGTGGATTTTGAAACTGAAGATTAAAAACGGTCAGTAGAACGCATCACAAGAGGACCAATGCTTAGGATTCCAAAGAATGATGAACGAGAGGAATGCGATTGTTCAGAAGTACCCTGAACGTCAAGGCTATAACATAGCTAACGCTTTCATGATTAGGGTAGTGTTTACGGATTAGAAGTATCAACAAATGCTTTATTGTCTTCGGACTTCTCACCACTTGATTGGCAAACTTGATGATATCTGAAGAAATATCTGGAGACATTACTTTGCCATTACTTGCACTCTATGGCGAACTTTCAGTTCAAGGGTCACCTGTTTGATGAAACAAATGAATTTTGTTCACGAGCGACACTAATTCTTTTTTTGGGGATTATTTTCCCTTAGTTTACGGTTGACTCATCCTACGACTCTAAAAGAGGATATGGTGCGAAATAGGACAATTTTGACAAAAAAGGATGAGAGAATAAAAAACAATGAGTCTGAGACAATGCAAGGTCAAACAAAGAGGATACTGAGACGTTCTTGGTCAAATTTAAAAGATGGTGTGAATTTGCGAAATGAAGAATCATTGCTTAAAACCCTGAAATGACTGATGGTCATTAAGTAAAAACATTCCGCTTAAAAGGTTAAAAGATCACTTAAACCTTTAAAAAGATCTCTCTGTTAGTGCTCCTGTTACTCCGGATATTTTATATATATACCTAAAAAGCTAGTGCTTCCAATTTCTGCAACAATTCTTGGCACTTTTCCTCTTTCGTCATGACAATTAAATTTATCAGGTTTGCTTGTATTTCTGTTGTTTGATCATTTCTTTCCTTACTTGATTTAAAATTCTTTTTATTCAAAACTAGGGGAAACTGCCTAGGCCAACACATAAATAATTGTCTGATATGCATAATAGGGAAAAGAATACTTCAGGAAGATAATTCGAAACTAACAATGATAATTTGCCTGTTCGAGTAAAGAATGCGCAATAAATTAGCCTGAATAAATAAAGAGTCCTTTAAGAATGAAATAAAAGGGCATATATAATGATGTTTCTTTATTTGAAAAAAATATGCAAATGGCCTCCTATTCATATTCGAAAGACTAAGAAAATAAGAAAGGTTTAGGATCCAAAAGAGTCAAATAATAAGGTTTTTGCACACAGCTAACACAAAAGCTTTGCTACCAATGCCCAACTGTTCTGTTTTCTCGACTCCCTATGAAAATGAAAATCGCTTAACAAGAGAACCCCCCCCAATATAGTTTCTTCTTCTTCAAAACTTTTTTTATAGCATAAGCGGTATAAAAATCAGAAATTAATTATTGAAGGATTAGAAGTATGTGGCGTCATACGGGAGTTAATTTAAAATAGACCGGTCTTCAGTTACCAAAAGATCTCGTTAAACAAGATAAACTAAAACAGGCTGAGGCATGATTTCAGGATTCATAATATAATGACTTTAATTTGCAGATATAGTCATTAGTAGGTATTGTATGAGAAATAAAAATCCTGAAATAAAAGACAAAACCAGCTTTGAGTTCAAGCGTCACTTCCAATAGTTATAGCTAACTCAATTGAGCTCATTTAAATTTAATTTATACATCCCATCTCTGAATAACGTTAATTTGTGATAAAATATAGTATAGAAAATGGACAAGTACCTCACTATTAGCCTGCTTAAAAAGGAAACAGTCAAGCATACGTATGGGCTCAAACACTTGAAATCTTTCTCAAAAGCTGCTGGGAAAACTGATTTGTCTCTTTCAAAATTCTTTATAATCAAAGCAACACTCACAGAAAAGGCTATTATGGTAGCTTTACCTATCGAATCAGTCAATTGGTTATTATTTGTCTCTAGAGTAGGATGTCTGATACCGTAGGATGCCAAAGGCAAGTATATAGCGAGACCCTCTACTATGAAGTTGTTAAAATTCGTGCTTTGTATGAAAGCTTCTTCTGTTTAATAGCCGATCGGTGTAAAACTCTCCTTAATGAACTGAATAATATGTTCACAATATGATTCTGAATCTCGAATCTGCTCCCTTTTTTACAGCTATAAGAGCATAGGCTGTTACCTATGCAAGAAGGCTCTCATCAAATTACCAATTGGGCCATTGTTGTCTTTACAAAATGAATTCGAAAATTCCCTTGGCAAACAAAAGTTCATCGGGTCATTTTAGAAATGATCCAATAGGAAGTACTTGATCAAAATCACGACAAGTTTTTTATTCTACCACCTTGAAGGAAAAGAGTATCTCACAAAAGTAACTCGAATCCTTTCGATCCAGTTGATTTTTCCCAGAATCATTCATTCAATGAAGTGAAGCTAAAAAATTTCGAAACTCGACGGCAGCTGACAGCATATTTCCACATATATTAATATACCAAGAATCACGCCATTTTTGTAACGGTTTCCGCCTGATGTCACAGGCGCTTTACGGTGCTAGCATTTGTTAATTGTCATTGATCAGTTTAAACCAAATAATAAAACATACAAAAAACAAAAATATATAATCATCAAATACTCTTTATCGTACTGAGAATTCTAAAGGATTCAAACCTGTCTTTATTCTACGCGATAAAGGTCACAAATTACATCTATTGAGTTATAACACATTTCAACTATAATTACATACTCTTCACTTAATAAGTCAAAATTCATTACGTTATCAATTGGATCTTACTCTGGTAAAGTTTGTATCTCAATTCTGCTTATGAAACTTATCTTATATTGGTGATTTTTCCGCACAAAATTTTTCTCCTTCATTTTCATATTGTGTTGGTAGTAATAAATCTGCTATTAACTTCTCGCTGTTAGCAACGATTGCATTTAAACCGTCAGATATACTGAATTAATGTGAATTAGATAAATATATACATATATATCTGCCCGGTCTATTTTAATCACTGATTTTATAACCAATTTCTATCAGGCTTCCATCACACACAGGTATATAAAGCGAAAGAATCTTACAAATTGAACCTGTTCTTAATCCAGTACCTTTTTCTATGGAAACTCCAAGGTATTCTATATGTTCATATTGAAGATGAAAACATACATACAATTTTTTTGAACTTTTCCAAGAAAAAAAAATTTAAATTGTTTAAATACCTTATTTCTCCACCTCTATATTAATTCGACCAGTCAAAAGAAGATCTTTTTTCACTCAACTTGAGTACTAATACATTTAGAGTAATGAAAGTTTTCAGTGAATTTTTTTCCTTAATTTTCCAAAGGCTCTTTTGTTCCAAAAGTTAATATGTTTAAAATGAATTTCTGGAATGACAATCAGCCGTGTTCTTTCGCAATAAAAACTCAAAACCGTTTCTGGAACCTTGGGTACAATTTGCAACATAATATGTCACATAAGGAAATTAAAATACCAAAGCCAGAAAATCCACAGGCCACGTATGACGCAACTCTAACTGTTTCAAGAGACGAGTTTGGTCTATTTGTTTGAACGACATATCTGTCGATGACTCCAGCTACGCCAAGACCGAGAGAAATTGAATAATTTACGGTGGTCGCAATCAAGGAAGCTGATATGTCCTGATGTTCTTTGGACACAGAATTGCTCAATAGCAGACTTGCTGCAGGAAAGGCAACATCAACGCCAAAAGGAGCAATTATTGTGCAAAAAAATGTTGAAGTCCAGTATGAACCCTCCACCTCAGCAGTAGAAAGTAAGATTGAGGAAATAAGGAACCCAACAAGCGCAACGAGAATTAAAATCCTGGGGGAAACTTTCTTATGAAACAGGATCCCTGTTGTTCCAGCAGCAAGAATGCCAGCTAACGCTACTGGGCAAAATTGAGCTGCCGCACTCAAAGGTGTGTGACCTCTGATTACTAACAAAAACTGCCAGAAAAAGTAGACCCAAACTCCGAAAGCCGCAAAACCACAAGCCACGCACAAGAGCACAATTGCAACAGTCATAGATATGTTTTCAAGTGGGACTAATGGCTTCAACGACCTATACTCTATCACTACAAAAGCTGACATCGAAAATACCCCAATGATCATCAACACATAAAAACTCGGATTATTCCAACCAGTAAGTGGCACTTGGTTCCATGCTACATTAAAAAGCAACAGGCCTGCTACGCCGGTGACAGATCCCATATAGTCGAAATCACAAAAGCTTTTTTTGAATGAGATTTTGAAGCCATCATTTGGTATCACAAATACGCACAAGACGGCAAAAAGACAGCACACAATGGCCATGGACCAATATATCCACGCCCATTTCAAGCACAACTGACTGATAAGCGCTCCAAAAGTAGAACCGATAACAAAACCTATGGGGGTACAGGCACCAAAAGCGGCAAAAACAAATGTTTTTTTTGCACCTGCAGAATATGTTCTCCCCAATAAAGTCAAACCATTGGGTAAAAGAAAAGCGGCACCAACTCCCTGTAGACCTCTACAAGTATAAAAAAGAATCGGGGAATCTCTCAAATAATAGCTGAATCCAGCAATTAGAGACCATAAACCAAGCCATATATATCCAAAAATAAACATTCTTTTATTTCCCACCATATTTCCCAGCCTTCCGCCCAAAAGAATGAATGTACCTGCAGTCAAGCTATACGCCGCAATTGCCCAACTTAGCTGAGCTTGATCATCTCTAGCAACACCAAAATAATCTCCTACTCTGAAAAGGGATGACAATGCTTGACTGACACCAATTTGAGAAATCAGTTGAGCAGATACTACTGTGAATATAAAAAAAAACTCATGTATTCCAGAAAATTGGGGGTTTACTTGCTCTATAACTTTAGAATCTTTTCCATTGACGTGAGTGGGCTCCGTCTTCTTGAAAATCTCTGTAGCAGTATCTGATGAAGCAGAAGCGGGTTCCAGAGCGGACGCTCTTGTTTTCGAAAACATAGTGTAAAGATTCAAATAGGGAACTCTAAAACTTTACAGTTATTAATGTTTGCGAACTGTTAATAATACTTTCATATTTTGGTCATTTTGTTGGAAGCTTATATACAAACAACAATTATGATTTGATCATACTTCTCATCAGAGATTAGTAAGCTTTAATTTGAAATAATCATCAATCGAGAAATGGATGTGCGTCTTGTTATTTCAGTCTTTTAAAAAGCGCCATCACTGGTATGTTTCTACATGATAGCAGCGTGGGTCGTTTGATTAGAGCCATTGATTAGATCCCAAATTTCATATACATCAGAATGTTCAGTAACCCGGCGAACCCTAAAAAAGCAATTTGGCCGTTCTTTTTCGAATATGAAGAAAATGTGAAATACAAAAACCTTTCGTGAAATAATGGTTCCTCTTCTCATCCTGAGGGAATGGATACTGATATTGAATTTAATAATATTAATAGTAGCTAAATGATTATTGAATTGCAGATTAAAATTTTATTATTCATATTATGCAGTCTCTCTCCAATTAATTACCCTGTCCCTATTTTCTAAAATATCTTTCTTTGGAGTGTATCAAAATAAGTTGTCTTTTAGCTTGTAAACTTGGATAGTCCAAAATCCTTTAGTTACATGGGTTTCCGTGCCTTCTATATGTTCAGAAATTTACTACTCTTACTTGCTAAGTTAGTTTATGTTATTGCTCCGAATTTTTTTGGTGTTGAGTTTATCAAGACATTAAATGACTGAGAATATAACTTTTCCTATTTGATTTAAACAATTCACCACTTCCCACAAATTCTTGAAGTTTCAAGGTACTCATAGTATACTTGATTATGGCGTGCTCAAATTAGTTTCCGCTTTTACCTAAGAATGAACCAAGTTTTACCAATATTATTTTTTAAAATGGAGCTGCCCATAACGAAGATACTGATGTAGGTTTTTGCCGTTTAAAGACTATTAAACAGAAGATTTATATACCACATTTGATGTCTATACAGATTTGCTATGGGTGTATGCCATTCTTAGTATGAAGCCCTTATTTTGCCTTTAATGTCCTAAATGTACTACAATTTACGCCCAAATAACTTTCTAGCAGCGTAAAAAGACATCTGACTTCAGAGAATAGAGCTAATACCTGCTATGAATGTCCATTCCATGAGAAATTTTAATGCTGGGCTATGGCGTCTTCCGCCCATTATGATAATATAATTGACTTTAAACATATATAGTTGTGTAGTTATTTAAGATTTTTGTCCACAAGAAACTAAACAATATCTAATCTCTCGTTACATCGAAGGTTTCAACAGAAACGTACCCATAGACCACTTATCAAATGACTAATATCGAAATTTTGAATTCTGTATTTGGAAAAATTTATTCGAGTTTTCTCTAAAAGTCTATAACTGGCTTCTAGATGATACGGCGGCATCAAAGAGAAACTATAATTACGGATAAAAAGCATAATAAAAACTAATTGCTAAGAATACATTTCTGATCAAAGAGTTTAGTGAATAGCATTTTCATAAAAATATTCATTGATCTCGCTGGCTATTTCGGCGACATGTGTTTCCAACGCAAAATGTCCGCTTTGGTAGTAAACGATTTTCAAGCATTTGACATCCCTTCTGAACGCTTCCGCTCCTTCAACAGAAAAAACTGTGTCGTTTTTCCCCCAAACAACGAGAACAGGGATATTAGCATTCCTCAAAAATCGTTGAAACTCCGGATAAAGATCGATATTCGTTTTGTAATCGTGAAAAAGCTTGATCTGGATAGGCACCTGGCCCGCACGGTGAAGCAAGGAGATATCTAAAGTATAGTTCGTTGGATCAACAGCTCCTGGGTCCTCAACCCCGCCCAAATACTGAGAGATGACATTATTGTCTTCTTGAAGGAACTCGGTAAACGCCTGTAAAAACTGAGGCTCCTTCTGGTCCGCACTCCAATATTTCTTGATTGGCGCCCAAAACCTGTCATCTATACCGACATCGTAAGCATTCCCATTTTGCACAACAATACCAGCAATAGTTGAGGGATTACGCAAAGCTAGACGAAAACCAACTGGCGATCCGTAGTCGAAAACATAAAGATAGTATTTTCGGATTTTCAAAATTTCAAGAAACTGCTCGATAGATTGGGCTAAATTAGCGAAAGAAAATTGGTAATCACTAGGAAATTCGGTAAAACCAAACCCTGGCATATCAGGGGCAATCACATGAAATTTTGAGGCGAGCAATGGAATCAAGTTTCTAAACATATTGGACGAGGTTGGAAAGCCATGTAGCAGTAAAAGAATAGGGGAGCTCGGTTTACCAGCAGAACGATACCATATTTTAACATTATCATTAATGCGAAGATGGTGAAATGTTGGTGTTATAATTTTATTTTCCTGAGATGTTGCCATATTTTCAGATACTTCTTTGACTTTTATGTTGACCTTTTGTTTTTATGTACTAAAATTCTTCTAGAGAACTAATGTAAATAGGTTAAAATGATTTGGGAATGAAATTGAAAAAACAAACTCTTATATATGCTTTTAATTTGTTGTTCTAGGCCAGTTGTTCGTTATTTAGCGTAGTATCAGCAACAGAAAAATATGGGCTCCAATCAGGTTGCGTACGAAAAAGGGGCCAATAATCAAGTCGCATTCATCCAAGTGGGCTCTAATAAAATGGGATCTAAGCAAATGAGCATTTACACCCAACAAATAAAAGATAATTAAACATTTTTTGGGGCCAGAACAGGATTTCTGGTATTTTGAATATGTATTGCTACCCAACAGTGGATAACATTCCTGATATAATCGTTTCCTGAACTATGGATCCTTGAAAAAAAGTAACTGTTAGTGGACTATGTGAATTATTAACTACAAAACATGATTTGATGATAATATAGGATATTTTGGTTAAAATACGATATTAATAAGTCCTCTTACATCTTAAAAAAAATTCACATAGTGTTATTATACAAATCGCCATAACGGATATGACCATGTCAGATACCGATAAATATATCAAATAAATTAGAAACCGCTGCACCGTAATATCTGAATGTGTGCTTTTGATTGTCATAATTTCAAACAATAATCCAAATTGGCTCAAGTCAGGTACTGTTTTTTGTTTAAACAGTTGCGAATTATTATAGTGTTATCTCCAGCGATAGAATCCAGCTGAGCTAGCTAGCAACATCTTATGACTTGTCGCCTGGACTTTTCTCCGTGGCTATTGATGAGCCATTGATTTTGGTGGTCTTAAAACCCTGGGTGTTTTTAGCTATTCATGGCTTGCATTGTTGCATCATCCTAATATTCAAGATCTTTATCGGATTCTTTTTGATACTCGTGCTTTCCAGGGTATTTGCTCGAGCCTTCTACTGCCCAATGCATTAACACTATTGGATAAATCCTAGCCATCTGAAAAGACGGAAAATCTTTGCCTTAGCAAATATAGGTGCCTGTACGTCTTTGGTCTTTGTTCTTCGCACTTTTTTTGCCACTATCTTAAGGGAATCGACTGCAAGAATACATTGATTTACTGTTCATTGGCCAATTTTTTTTTGCACTAAACTACATTATTTTTTTAATGCCTGTCCATGATACTTACAATTCAAATCGAGAGCTGATTATTTTTTCGCCGAAATAAAACCAGCGAAAGATCCTGATTGTCATCTAGAGCTTGTTGGAAGAAATTTATTAATGCCCTAAAAAGCGAGCTTCTTTGGCGTAGGTTTGTGAGCTTAGCTTAGTATGTATGATATAAGATTAACGTATTAGAACCTTATGTCCTGAGGCATCTCGATTACTCAAGACCCAAGCCCTTCTTTGCAGCCCGTTTACCAATTTTTCTCGCTGTGAAGGCTCACAGAGATTGAACAAAGTTGTTCGACTCATAATTTGGAGTAGCCTTGTAGAATGTATATACTTCAAGCTCTACGCATCGGTGACCAAGTGAACTAATTTTCTGAATCAGGTTATGTTAGTACAGGATTATAGAAAAAGTTGTGGGTTCCAATTGACCCAAAAACACGACGAGTTATCACAGAACTTATGAAAAGTAAACCCACCCGAATGATACTTGGATCTTTCCAAAATTGTGCCATAATTTATATCGAGGTTAGTTTTCTTGTCCGTAGCTAGATAAACTGGAAATATTAAAATTTTAATTAACAGTAAAATGATGTTTAATGTACATGCCAAGCATTAGGGTAAGAAATAATGCAAGAAATAATGCAAGAAATAGCTCTACCATTGGTTGGGATGGCAGCGCTGCAAATATTCTGGTTCATCTTTCAATCGACACAGGAGGGTATACACACTTTAAATTCGAATTCACATTCGAAAAGAAAATTTCAGATTCAAAAAACATTTATTTGGTGAGTATTATTATATTTTTCTGTATATCAATATTAGACTATTCAATGATTATATTGTCAGGAAAAACTAAAACTTTGAGGTAGGTTCTAGATTGTTGAAACTGGGAATATAAATGGGATATAGATGAAAGATCATTAATAATCAAGAAGCTACCATAAGAGGAAGCGTTCAGAACGGGATTGAGCTTTAATAAATGTTGTATATGATGGGGAACAAGATCGGCTGATATCATTTGCGAGACGATTAGATAGCAGAAATCTCAGTATGGTAAATTCTGTCATCATAAGGCAGCTACAATACTTGAATAACTAAATCATGAGATGACAAAGCTACGAGTGTGAAAAATCTTCACCTGTAGTAGTGTAACATAACTGAGTAGGTGTAGATTTTGACCTATAAATACGGGCCATCTATCGAATATTAATCCATCTTGATCTACACTTTTATTAGATTTATACCTAGAAAGACGAGGATATTTTACAAAATATCTAATTGTATATTTTTTAGTATCCATTTTCATTAATATCAATGTCTAATATCAACAGTTCTGGTAACTCATTGGAGAATAAATCCTTTCAACATTGTCAAAAAAAAAGCATATCTTGGAATAATTACAGGTTACACGCCTAATTTTCTATCCGCTTCAACCGTCAGTGGTACTTTATATATGGGTCATTATAATACAAAATATGGAGGCATTATTGTTGAGCTGTTTTATTTTCTAAAAACATGTCGTTCTGCTTAATAACATAATAGCGGTTGGAAGTAAAAATTCAACTCCCGCTTCAGCCAATGACTAGATCAGAAATCAGTTCTATAATTACAGTAACCTACTTTTAGATGGTAGGGGGATATACCAGAGGCTCAAAATATAGAAATAATCCATACTCGATCCTTCTGAAAGAGACAGCTATCGTATATAACAGTAAATTTCAAGAAATGGCAGTTCAATGCATATTGAAAATATTAATATATAGCGTCTTTCTTAGGTATGGAACTATATTCTTAACTCAGCAAATTATACTTTAGGAGAGTATTATATAAAGAACAGCTGGATTAACACAAGATATTAAAGTAACATGTGGGAAACAAATACATATATAAAAATATTAATGAGCCATACCGTATACATGTTTAACATCACTGTAATCAGGAAGTTGGATATATTCTCCCGAAAATATAATAAAAATACGGCCAGATAAAAACAGCTATTTGGTACACTTAAATACAGTAATAAAAGCCTATAGTTAAAGGCAAACCAGTAATATACCATATATAACAAATTTATCCTATGAATATCCCTGAGATATCGGAGCTCAGTATAACTTCAAATTTTACATTGAAATTAACAACTATGGTTCTGGAGTTCGTACAATCACTAATGATTACTTATTTTACGATGTATTTTTATTGAGTTCAATTCCTAATTTAAGGGAAGTTTGTATTTCAGTCCCATGATTTAGGTAGACGTATCCTTCAAGCAGCAGCTCAAGCAGCTATAGCAACATTGGAGCGGAAGTCCTCACTGCAACATCTTTATACGCGACCATTAAGCTTAGTGGTGATAAGATTCGCATTAAAGTTGTATGATATTTGTCCACCACTGATGTAAATAGCAAGCCAGGCGCCGAAAAAATAGACTAATCAGCAGTTGAATAGAGCCAATATCATTTCTTTTCGAGTATCTCCTGATGAAAGGTTTTCTTTGATGATTGTGTTTGATAATCTTTCGGAAATATTTGAGCAATTCGCCGAGGCACATCACGAAATTCTGAATTTGGTTGTTCATCGCTCAACTACTCTTTTAAAAGTGTTTGCGTTAGAAGAACTGTGTCGTAATTCTATGCATAAGATATTAAATTATAGCAAGTTAGTTGAGAAAGCAGGTGGTTCCCATGGTTCGGACAATTTTGATACTGAGCTATCAAAGAACATCTCAACAGCTTGTCCCACCCCTCTTCAAATGTTAGATGCGATCGGACATCACTCAAAATGAGTGATTGTCATAAAAGTTCCGTTTTTTCACCAGGTATAAATACGGGAAACAAAACTGCAATTGTTGATCAGGATTTCTATCTAGGTTATGATGTCAGTCGGGAGGAACTTTTCAGCTGTTCAGATGATTTTGACTGGTACTATGAGCTATTAGAGAGAGAGTAATTTTATTTATCCTGACTTTTTCAGTTCTACAGCATTCTTTTTTGTATTGTTTTCTTACTGGTGCGTACTGTGAATTCACTGTTTGGCTACAGGGTAAACAGATCTGTAATACTTTTCATATCGATCAATAAACTTCAAAACAGCTGTCAGTTTCTTATTTGGTAAAATCATAATATCAACATATTCAAATGATATTTTTGTATAAATTTACAATTACATCGTTTTTTGAAATTTTAGGCATGAAAGGTGACCGAAAGAAAACTATTAACAGCCTTTCTAATTTTAATTATTAATCCGGCGTTAAATTTTTTTTTAGAAAAATTAAATATCAAATACATTAATGACCCCATCATTTCGTTACGTATCATAGGCCAACTGTGATAATGCTGTTAACTCGTAAATATGGAAAAGTAAATAAAAATAAGAGCGTTTACTTCAAAAATTTTTTTTCGGCAGAAAGTCTATCTACATGTAACAAACTTCAGTAAATTTCCTTTGACAAAAAATGTTCAAAAAGCAAAAAGAAGAGATGAAAGTTGATTATTCAGGGCTTATCCTACAGGGTACAGGGGTAATAAGTGGTTAGAAATGCCGGCATTTTCTTAACTCAATAAAAACGGTTTGAATTGAACGAAATCTTGTAAAACTTTGTGACATTTATGAACACCAATTTCATTCAATTATAAAAAAACTCGAGACATCTTTGACCTTCAAGGAATCATCACTATGGGATGAGACGCGTTGAACGCACTCAAAAATTATTGCTCACTCTTTTGCTGCTAAAAATGATTGGAAATCCTTTAATGGACTTCGAAACAGTAGTACGGTTTACATACCGAAATCCATAACATTGGAAAATATCACCTCAAGGACTGCCCTATGATAGCATCATAATCTTTTCCAATAGTAAGGTAGCATGATACAATTGGGTTTAAATATCCACTTTAGATATTTGCCGTCTTTCAATACATCAGATCAACATAGCAGTGCTTATCTTTCTAAGAGGCTCACTTTAAACTGAAATGGATCAGTAAAAAATTACTCGACTATTTCGTATATATCAGTTTAAAATCGCTTATGGCCATTTTTATAGCTCTTATTAGAAGCAAGATGAATAATAAGAATGTCGCCCTCGCAATCAATTCATTGTAAAGTTTTGTATGTCTCAAAATCTTTTTTGCTGAAAGCTTCGGTGACCAAGTTACAAAAAATAAATTTATGAATCAAAGTCCTGAACTGTTGGTAGAATGATCGATTGACTGACATTAGATAAGAGGATTGAAGTACTTAGAATGTGCCAAACAGTTCTACATTCTGAGTTCGTTACTCAAAGTATGCGCAAGAGCTGCCTTCCGCATGTACAACATGGTATAGACTCGGAAACAAAACTTAATGTCTGCCATATATACGTAAAAAAAAGCATTACATCGAACCATCACAGCGAATAACATGTCGGACAATAAGTTTTGATCATACAATAAGCTAGAAAAATAGTGCATGCAGCATATTCGTCAATTGAAAGCTTTACCTCCATTCAAGAGGCTTATTTCAAAATTAATGAAACCTTTCTTGCTATTGGAAACACCAATTGGCTCATTTATCCTCTATTTGCTTAGAAAACGGAAGCTCATTTCAATAATTATCTTGTTTGGTGTTGCACTTTTTGAAAAGAAATGATCACAGACCTGTTCAACTAACGAAGGGTTAAGTATCAAAAAAAAAAAAACTCAAGCAGGCGTTAAGCCTATAAACCTGTTGAATCATGTATAACATCATCCTAAAAATCGAGGGGAATGATACCTCAAAAAGAATCAATAAGATTAAAATCTAGATCACAAAATTCCTCAAATGATAGACTTATGGTTTTAATACTATTCAAATTTTTTGGAGCAGTATCTTCAAATGTTCTAAAACTATCATTTCCATGGGGATAGGAGAAAAATCATCGATTTTTCTGTCAAGAAGTTCTAAGATGCTGTTAGTGAAACTTGATTGGATCTGATTATGAATGATGTTTTCGTACCACAATGAATTCATATCCAAAGCATTTTCGATAACGGCCGAACAAGATTTATCATAATTGGTCAATTCATGTATTAAGCAATTTTGAGAAGTTTCATTGAATTTCATGTATACTTGGTAACAAATTCTGGCCAGAATAGTAGATAAAATAGCACCATGTTTGCCTTTTATCCAGGAAGTTGTATCAGTCGGGTTTGTTCGCTCAGCATTTTTATCAAAATAATAAAACAGATCACCATAACACTTGACAATCCCAGAAATTAAAGCCAAGTAATATAAGGGTCTAACAGACGGATTTCATATGAAGTTAGAAGCTACTCTCAGAATCGAAACATTTGCTGATAAAAAACTCTTTAGGTGAGCTAACTTATCATTTCCTTTGATAGAAATTTGGATAATCTTTGTGGCTTGATTTATCTCTTAATTTGGATGTCTCATCTGCCAATTCGAGTGTCTTTCCGATCGATAAGACATTTTGGATTCTCAAAACCAAACTTTCAATGGCTTGTAATAAGCAAACAGTGACAAGTCGCATGTGCACTTGTAACCCAGATACGGAATGCAATTCAGAATTAAGTTCAAAAAAAGCGGTGAACTTTTGCTCCATTTCAGTGAAAGTAACAATTATTTCATTTAGTTTATACTCTAGCGTGCATTTCAGCTTATTAATATCCAGTGCGTTGTGTAGTGCAGCGATTCTGTAATCTGCAAATTGTTGATTATAGATCATTCCAAATACTATACTTGATTGCTTAGCTAGCAGAATACATCCAAAAGATATACAAACCTCTGACTTTTGAAGATCTAGACTGATGGAATTGATGAGAGAGCTACAATTCATTTTTTCATCAACACTTAATTTCATTGTTTCTCTTGGCAATAAACAGCTGTTTGAATCATCTGACAGAATAGATGGCTTTCCTGAAATAACAGCATACCACCTATCCCATCAGTAGCATTCCTACCATATTTTTCGTCGTGTATCTGCGTCATTTTCAGTTTATCCTATGTAGTATTCCCATCGGCTTAAACCTTCCTCTTGGCACCTTCTACAGGTAATATTTATAATCTTTCCGATTATCGATGAATCACCTAACCAATATCTATTTTTTTATTAAAAAAAGTCTTCTCCAATACCAATTTGGACCATATTTCTACAAATGCTGTGGAAATAGCGTGGTTGTGAACAATGATCTTAAAAATAACTGCTGTGGGTGTATGTTAACTGCCCTTCACGAAAAAAAGCACGATATATTCAATATTTCGAATATCGCTTCTTTTAATTGAAAGCATCGTGACTTTGATAATGTCAGCTGCTTATAATAAAAATGTGAAAGAAGGAGCATCAAAACCTAACCATTTTCTTCTCATTGAAGTCTAACAGCTGCGCAAAAATTTCCTAGTCAGTTGGTTTCTGAATATAAAAGCCCTAAGTCAAACCCGATTCATTTTCAGCCGCTACCACGCACAAGCTGTGCATATTGTTTTTGGTGGTCGAATTATGCATGCAACATGGTTGATAGTAGTTAGAAACAGATCCTCAACGACATTTTTAATGGACTTGTTTAAGTGAGATCTATCTCCAACATCCCCTGAGAGTTTCATCTGAATTCTCAGAGATATGGGTTCATGATTCATTAATATAATTTCAGTTAATCTTGCATTGTGTATTGACATAAATTTTCTTCAAAATTGATACTAAAAGTTGTATTTTGAATCTGTTATCAATCGATTAAAGAAGCTATACTTCCTCTGGCTAGTAATAAAGCTTATCATGCTTGTAACTGAAGAAGAATCATTATCATATCAAAATATACGTGCTGTTTTCCTTGTGTTTATCGTTTAATTCTCAAACCAATTCTTATATATAAATCGGCCCCGAAGACCGTTTTTGCTCTCTTTTATCAACCTTTTTATCAAGAATTATTATTCAAATTGTTCAGAAAAAATTAAGAATATGAGCTTTTGTTAAAGCAATGCATAAAATACCAATCTATTTTGATAAAGAACTGAGATAAACACGGCTATTGATGAATTTAAACACCCGCTCTCAATTGGCTTTACCGTATGTGGGGTAAATTTTCTTTTTGGTGGAAATATGGTTCTGGAAATCTCAATTGGCTCCGATTTAGAAACTTTTAAGAAGTGGCGTCTTATCGTATTTATGTTGATATATACCTTGTTAACAGGAAATTGTTCAATACCCTTCATTTACGGTTCATCTAATATATAGAATTTAGAGAAGACGTTTCGCAATCTGGCCTAGTTATCATTAAGCAGTATATTTTTAGTTCAAGAAGCTGCCTTCATGATGGCTAATTTGAAAAAACGTCTGATAAGCGAACAAATTTTCTTACTGCTTAGTTGATATTTAATTATGATTCTAAAATAAACTTCCCATAGATCTTCATAACATTTTGAATATTGAGTATATATCTTCCACAATGAGACATGATGAAATATAAGTGTTCACTTTGAATCCACTTCGGTTGGGAGTGAGGCCAGATTAAAAACTATCAAAAATAATTAGATCATAAATGGTATAGAAAGCAGCTTAGACGGATAGTGCAAGAGGTTTGGCTGGAGTTGCGGTAGGAATGGCTACAGTGCGAAGAGCTATACCTTAAGCTTTGTGGAGCTTGTACACTATGCAGTTATCTTAAGTTAGTCTTGTGTTTGTTGTCTTGATGGCTGCCGCCGACATCGAGTGTTATTGCAGAGGCAATAATGGAGCAGTCTATGAAAGCGCACTATTGATACTTGCTGCGAGGCCTGCTGGCAAACTCGTTAAAAAATTCTTCTAAGATCGACAAAGTTATTCTGATCTTTAACAATCACCCCAACAAATATATCCTCAAGGCACTTACGATTTCAATTTCGTGCAAATTGTTTCTTTACACTACCAATAATAACTTAGCACTCAATTGCGTCAGTAATATACATAATGACAGAGACTATCAGTTCGAACAGGAGATATATGGTTTCCTGGAAGCAAACGATCGTTGTAAACATCGCGTCTAACCTGTAATTGGTAAATATTTGGACTATATATAGGATCTGATGATTTTGATAATGGTGCTGTTTTAATAGTCGTGCATGGAGAAATAAACCCTTTAATCCGGGAAGGGGACGTGGGTCTTTGATTTAATAATTGTTTTACAAATCATTGTCGTCTCTGAGACTTGTCGAAATCATAAAGAAATTTTTTAATGCAGGAAACTTCAGGATCAATATAATGCAAGCAAATATCACAGGTAGTCATGAGGGGGTGTTAAAGAATTCATCACTGAAAGATTATCACGGCACTGCGTTACTGCTCTTTGTCGACTTTCAAATCAAATATTTTGATCCAAGACAATGGATGATAATAGTGTTATGATTCTGTTATAGTCACTAGAAAATGGCACCTTAACAATACCTTGACATCTATATCTTTAATAAGATGAACCCTTTGATGATTCAGATATATGCCGATATTTAAAAATCTGCATTTAATGAATTTTGTCTCATATAATGTTCAGCGAGTCTTTTGAAACCATAGAATATGCTAAACTAAAACGCCATTTTTTGTCTCTTAAAGTGTGTAATGATGCGATATGAAGTTTGTCGGTTAAGGGGACCATGGGTTGTAGAAAACCCCCTTAAATCTACAGAAAGTGAGTTTCCTTCTTCTTAAGTTATCAGATGCTGGATTAATTGCTCAAAGTCGCTTACAGCTGTGTGCTTCAATATGAAAGGCATCCAATATGAATTATTTCATTGGATAACTGTGATAAGATCGCGACCATTTAAGGTTACATTTGGACCTCCGCGGAAATAATAAAGGCAATATCACAGCACATATAAGATGTTTCGAAGGTCATTTAATAGCTAGCACCGTAGGGAGCCAAAACTGGGTGTTCCAAAAAGAGATTGCAGTGTAGCACCTGGTTGAGAAGCAATTCATTCATTCAGTTTATCATCTCTAAGCAATGAATGCCATGAGCTTAAAAACAGGAAGGAAGAGATTTCTCCATGTTTCTCAGAGCTTTACTTTTACCCCACGATTACGAGCAAAGATCGCTAGATTTCCTCGTTTTTTTCTTTTTCGTGATTACCATTTTGGTTTAGCCCCGTGTTTTGTCACTCCTCACATAATGTTGAGCTGATAGTTGTTTTTTTTTTGATTACATTGTGTCAGTTCGTTTACCCCACTTGGTTTGTGGATTACGTGTAGCGAGCCCCGGGTTACGAATCAGGTCAAAGGTTCTTCGAAATTAGGTGGGGTTAATGCGGAGTTAGTTTCTATAGCAAGGATAAACAATAGGAGCGGTGAAAAAAATTTCGTCTGGTGACGATTGAAATAGTACTAATGTACTTAAACTGGAACCATTGTGATTGAAAATGAGAAGAGTGTCCCAGTAGTAAAATCAAAGGCTCAAAATTTAATCTGATATGACTTATAAAAGACGGCATTTTCACCACTTCTGCAACTTTTTGCTTCAACTGAAAAGTTTATCATCAATCTTAAATAGAAAGAAAAATGCTGGAGTTTCTGATGATATTCATATTGGAAACTCGGGCAGTAACCTCAATCTGATCAACAACGGTCTAGATTGGGATGAAATTAAAAAGAAAAAGGGAAATAGTGCACTTGAACTTGATCATTTAGAATACACGAATGACGTAAGTCAATTGGACAACGCAAATAATGAAACTGATATAGCTGTAAAAATAATGGATGCCGCTGATGATGCTAATGAAGCTAATGAGGAAGAGAAAAATATGACCTTAGCTCAGGCTCTGAAAAAATACCCAAAGGCAGCATGCTGGTCATTGTTGGTATCAGCAACCTTAATTATGGAAGGCTATGACACAGCACTTCTTAATGCCTTATTTGCGTTACCAGTTTTCCAGCAGAAATTTGGAACAATTAATAGAGATGGGATATATGAAATCACATCAAAATGGCAGATTGGTCTAAATATGTGTGTTTTTGTTGGTGAAATTATAGGTTTGCAAGTAACAGGTTTCGCGGTAGAGTACCTTGGAAACCGTTACACTATGATCTTTGCCCTTTCATTACTTTGCGCGTACACGTTTATTCTGTACTATTGCAAAAGTCTCGCCATGATTGCCGTGGGTCAAATTCTTTCTGCTATGCCATGGGGTTGTTTCCAGAGTTTGGCAGTGACATATGCATCAGAAGTGTGTCCTTTGACTTTAAGATATTACGTTACATCATATTCTAATATGTGTTGGTTATTTGGCCAGATATTTGCTGCTGGTATCATGAAAAACTCTGAGTCAAATTTATCTGATTCCGATCTTGGATACAAACTTCCTTTCGCCTTGCAATGGATCTGGCCTGCCCCCCTGGCACTAGGTATTTACCTTGCTCCTGAGTCTCCTTGGTGGCTGGTAAGAAAAGATAAACTTGCTGAGGCGAAGAGGTCTTTAAACAGGATACTTAGCGGAAAAGGAATGGAAAAGGAAACAAAAGTTGAATTAAATTTAGAGCAGATAAGGCTAACGATTGAAAAAGAAAGGCTTCAGAAACAAAAATCGGGATCATTCTGGGATTGTTTTAAGGGTGTCAATTTGAGAAGAACCAGGATTGCGTGCTTGACATGGATTGCACAAAATAGTAGTGGTTCTGTATTATTGGGCTATTCAACTTATTTCTTTGAAAAAGCTGGTATGGAGACTTCTAATGCCTTTACTTTTTCAATCATTCAATATTGTCTCGGTCTTGTAGGAACATTGTGTTCTTGGGTAATATCTGGAAAATTTGGAAGATGGACAATTCTAACAACCGGGCTTGCTTTCCAGATGATTATTTTGTTCATAATTGGTGGTTTGGGTTTTGGATCTGGTACTGGGGCTAGTAATGGAGCAGGTGGTCTTTTACTCGCGTTGTCGTTTTTTTATAACGCTGGTATTGGTGCAGTGGTTTATTGTATTGTGACAGAAATACCTTCCGCCGAGTTAAGGACATTGACAATAGTTTTGGCTCGTAATAGCTATAATCTAGTTGCTATCATCAATGCCATTCTGACGCCATATATGTTGAATTCTGATGATTGGGATTGGGGTGCCAAGACAGGATTATACTGGGGTGGTATAACGGCCCTTACTTTACTGTGGGTTATCGTTGACTTGCCTGAAACAACAGGAAGAACATTCAGTGAAATTAATGAACTTTTCGCTCAGGGAATTCCTGCAAGAAAATTCAAAAGCACCAAGGTTGATCCTTTCGGCAAAGGAAGATATGCAAATGATCTTGATGATGAAGGGCTAACGCCAAAAATTTCCGAAACGCTACAAGAAGTGGAGAATGTTCAAACATAGCACTCCATCTAACTTGTTAAATATGAATACACATTGTTTTTTTGATTTGTTATTTTTAAATATTTTAGAATATACAGGAACTGACATCTTTACATAGAAGAATTTGATATTTTTTATAATTCTAAACTTTTTCTTGTAGACAGAAAGATAAATGTATATTCACTTATGTTTACCCATATCACCTACTAACATATTGAATGCCATCCTGAGTTAAAGAATTTCACACTACATATAACGAAAAAATTGTCAACTAATGAGGTGGTTTTACCCCTATAATGAGGAAATTTGCCTCAATAGCTATATGTTCTAATAGAATCCTACTCGAAAGAGTTGAAAATTCATCAGTTCAGCTTTTATTTCTTTTTTGTATTCCGAGACTGCAGAAACTGTTCGGAGATAAAAAAGAGTTTACACCCGTTACTTTTCTGTGGTAGGTAGCGTGGGGAACGAATGCAAGATCAGAAAACTTACTCACAATAAGAAGGAGGGGGCTGCAAAAAGACCTAGTCTCAAGCAAATTCGCTATCGATGCCAGCCAGAAAACTCTTTACAAAAATCTTCATACTGCTACTTCTCGAAAATGCAGATAACAAACAAATCAAACCATCAAAAGTAAAAGCACCTCACCATTTAATAGTTTTCAGTTAAGACATGATCCTCACGGGCTTAACTAAATAGAAGCCCCTCTTCTAAACAAGACTTGGCTAGTAGTTTTACAACATAACACATTCAACTTTCCTATATGAACATTATTTAGTGCAGACAATCTCCTTAATTCTCCATTTTTTAAAAACAAAGGTGAGATATCATTCTCTTCCGATATTGATGAAGTATGGCTGCTTAAGATTCCCGAAAATTAAAACAGTAAATATATTTATTTATTATGCCTTACGCAAATATACTCACTGCTTATTTCCCTACGAAATTAAAGAAAATTGAAGGGGATTTCCTTGATGAACATATTCTGTGTTGGAACTTTCGAGGTATGGGCTAGAAAAGAAAAAATTTGTATTTCCCTAGTTCAAATGGAAATCTTTAATTCAAGGACAATTAATAATTAAGATGCGCATCGATAATTGAAATCAAATATGTTGATATAAAGTCTTTTGTTCATATTGGAGGAGCCTAAAACTATAGGAAGAAAAATATTTAGCTTGTTAACGCGGTTACATTTTTAAATTCGACATCCACGACAAGGGAACTTACCTAATTAAAAAATCTAAACATAATAGTGATTTGATATCATTTTTTAGATCTAAAGATAGAAAAAATGGTTGTCGAATTTATATGAAATCTATCGGGTTTTTTAAAAACTATGCCCTTAATTAATCAAAGAACTTGAATGTAATAAACTTCTCTGTGATAAATAAAATATCTTTCTTTGCCGCAAACTGTTGTCGTATTAATGATCCCACTTTAGTCAATTTATCAATCATATTGAGGTAGGACAAAGATAAGTCTGTCTAACATCAATCTTCGGGTGACATGCATGCTGATCAAAACATGAAAATAATTTAGATTTTGAATTGACATCGCGCATAACTATTACCAGTTTAAGATATTTCGTATTGTTTTAATTGTGTTGAAATGAGCGACTTTTTGTTAGTATTTTTGAAAAGTTGTTTGGATAACATTAATTATTATTTATTGGTTATCAGATTGTTTACTAACGCCAAGCTGGCAGTTGGTACCCGAATATGCACCATTTTTGGAATATAAAACAAAACTAGTCCTACTACCCAAAGATTTTCCCAGGTCCTGCACGATCATTGAATTTTATCAACTTTCAAAATTACAAACATGACTGGAAAATGAAGCCTTCCTTCGATGTATTATCGCCTTCTTCCCACACGAAAGCCGAGGACCCAATATAATAAGCTTGCCCTTCAACACATGTAATCACTGTTGAATCATTATTCACTTTAACAACACTTCCTAAGAAGGCACCAGTCTTAAAATGATTAGAAACAACAGAATTGTAAGCTCTTTTTTCATTCAGAGATAAATTACCCTTTGAAAACGCTAATGCAACACGAGCAGAAACACATGAGCCCGTTGGAGAACGATCCAATTCGTTATTCGCAAAATAACAAAGGCCAGTTTCTGTACTTGTGGCATGATCTGGGATAAATCCAATTTCGTTGTCTACAATCATCACAGAATACAAAAAAGACAGTCTTGAATCTTTCGGATGTCTAATTGCCTCTATCACTTCCGGATTTTCTACCAAAAACGGTTTTAATTTTCCTATATATGAAGTGACGTCTGTGAGATTTATGTTGCTTAATCCATTATGAAATCCGAGTTCTCCAGCAGTTACTAAAGCATAAAATGCCCCTCCATACGCAATATCAATTTTTATTGTTTTCCGGAAACCCAATTCTTTCCAACATATGTAATCAGGAATTTCAATTTGCATATCAATAGCACCCACAAAAGATGGAGCAGAAAAAAACGAAACAGAACGTGTTTCATCCGATTTGTTTCCGTGTTTATTCGTGGGAACAGTTACTATCACCAGTCCACATGGTGCATGAATTCTGACCGTCGTTGTCATACTTTCCTCATGAAAGGGAAGTTGAGTTCGGTTTGGAAATATATTCTCATCATGTGTATTCTCTAAAAAGCCTCCCAAGGCAATTGTTGCGTGTCCACATATTGTAGAAAAACCACCGTTGTGAGTAAATAGAACGCCAATATCAGCATCTCCAGATTCAACTAGCTCAGTTTTTTTTCTTAATATAGCGCCATACATGTCGAAGTGACCTCTAGGTTCTAGCATTATTCTTTTACGAATATCATCGTATTTCTGCTCTGCTTCTTCACGTTGCTCTAATAGAGTTCCTTTTAGGTCAGGGAAGCCAGAAATGATGATCCTCGTAGGTTCCCCGGTTGTATGCATGTCAATAGTTTTGATAACTTTGCTATCCTCCATATTTAAGAACTCATTAAATATGTCCATCCCCCTGAAAGACAGAAGTATGGCAGGGACTTTCCTTAATGAGCGAAATTCATTGGACTATCCAGTTGAAAAAGTCCAGAATAAATTGAACAGATATATCTAATTCTTGCCTCTTTTTTTTTTTAAAAATGCTCTTCTGAATAAAATGGATTACCACAAACGCCCACTGATAATATGTTATTCATCACTGACTACTGAATTAGTGAGTATTCAAGAGGAATCTGCAAATGTATTGATACGTTAGATGCATATCATATTACCGCATTGCTAAGTAGATTCACTTGGCTTTCTTTCTCTCTAATCATTATGGTGAAGAATTTTTTAAATGACTCTTTAGAACTATAATAACGAAAAACATCGCTACAGAGTGTTTTAGAACCTTTTCCTTGATTAAGTCAGAAGGTAGTAGGGATCAATGAAACTACTTTCTACAATTCTGGAAAGAAATTCAGAAATTAACTGTTTATTCTGACTTGAATTGTAATCTGTGCACTATCTTGAAATGAAAATTTGTTTGAACGTCTGGTGGATGTGGCTCACTTCGTATTAAAGGTTAAGATCCACACCAATTTATTCTCTAACTGACCTGGAATTCCTTGATATGCGTAATATCGCGGTCTTGAAATTCTGAGTATTTACTAGACATCGACCCATTTTTTTTGCATTTTGCTTTGTTTTACCCCAAAGAAGAATAGGTATTGAACTACAGAATATCTGAACTATATATTTCACTACTGAATTTCGATTTTTCAACTCCAACAGACAAATATTTGGGAAAGAAACGATGAATTTTTTTCTTTATTTATCTTTTTTCTATGCTAAATACGAACAATTTAAATATTCTCAAGATAATTAGTCAAAAGGTGGATGATGTGAAGAATATCCTGAATCAGCTTTCATGCTTCAGTTAGGCAAGAAAATAAGTGAATGAAAAAAAAAATTTAGTCACCAGGAGAGGGGACGAATGTTTTGTGACAAGTTTGAGTTGCAGGCTTCAAAAAAAATAATTGACCACAAGAGGATAAATGACATAAGATTGTTAAAGAGATGGAAAATTTCTAAGTAAATATCACTCTGAAAGTCCTATTGACGTGAAAACTTCACACTGTTCCTTAAATATAACAATTCTTTAGTTTGACGATGAGGATGGGATGATTCTGCTGAGAGAGGGTGTTATAATTGCTGACATTGTCGCTACAAAATGTTATTAGGGAAAATTTTTATTTTCAACTTTATTTGAATGGTAATGATAACCAATAAAACTTTGGAATTACCTAAGTCCAAACCACTGGTTTATCGGAAATTTATCGTCTTTTCGAAATGCTATCGCAAAGCCAAACATAAGAATGCAAACTTTTCCGACTGAAAAGGAAATCGAATAATAAATCAAGCTCTAGGATGATTTTGAACATTCCAATAAGAAAATTAATGTGAAATCGTGATGCTTTCTTGAGCAATCTGTAGACCGAGCCCCATATAAGGAAAAGGAGTTTTAAAAAATAATTTAGAATTAGCACTTAAGTATAGGAAAGAAAACCTAAATATTTTTTTTTAATTTTTTTAACATCATGTATTCAGCAATAATTTTTTGTCAAAACAGATGTGGTTTATACTATGACAGCTTTCAATTGTGAAAATCAAAAATTTTAAATATACTCATATCTTCTAGAGTTCCATAAAAATTGAAAATTTTCCGACGGCTAAGTCTTGCCATAGCCTCCTCCCCCTGGTGTGTTAATCTGTACTCTATCCCCTGCTGAAATATTAAATATTTCCTTATTGCCTACATTTGTTAGGGCGTATGAACCGTCTTTTTGCAGTCTACACCAGAGATTCAGGCCCCTAGTACCGTCCTGTCCCCCCTTTAAACCATAAGGAGCAAAAACTCTTCTCTCGGAAAGTATAGACACCGTTAACGGTATTCTTGCATCAATCTCTCTTATACAGCTGTTACCTCCCTTATATCTGCCATTACCCCCGGAACCATGTCTTATTTCCCATTTGGTGACAATCACGGGAGTTCTTAGCTCAATAATTTAGATATCTGTCGTTCTTGTGTTAGTACAATGAACATTACAACAGTCTGCCGCTTTCCCGCCCCAGGAGCCCGCACCTACGCCTCCTCCTATAGCCTCAGCGTAGGTGAACCCTTTTTGAGTTTCGCCAGTCAAAGGATCTTTACCCCTGTACCAAATCCAAAACTATTAGCACATCCTTGGGAAGCAGCACATGATCCAAAAGCCTTCAGGAGAACGTCAGTGATTCTTTGACCCGAAATTGTGGAGCCACAAATTGCAACAACTTCAGTAGGATTCAAAATGGAACCCACTGGTATGTTAAACTTACATGGTGCTAAGCAACCTTGATTAAGTGGGATTTCTTCATCTATAAGACATCTCAGCACGTACATAACGCATGAATACGTGATGGAGGGAGGCGTATTCATACATCCATAAACTTCAAGACCGGTTCCTTCAAAATCAAAAAGAGCATCACCTGTTTCTGAGTCGATCTTAATCTCAACTTTTATTTTTGTACCATCATCAAAATATTTTTCGGCTCTTAGAGGCCCTCCTGATAATAATTTTGCTTGTTTCTTTAAAAATTCCCTTACAGCATTTTCAGCGTTCCTTCTAATTGCCCCCCATATAGTGCTGCACAATACTAAGACTATATTCATCAAATAATTTTTTAACCAAAATTATTCCACGTTGGTTTGCACTTATTTGGGCCTTCAAGTCACTTAAATTGGAGCCCATATTTCTGGTCGCACTCGAGCCGGGATATTTCGCTGGCTCCTCGAAAAGGGCGACTATCCCTTCTTCGTTAAATCTGTCGCCTTCCACCAGCTTAAAACTTTTGATTGAAACACCTTCCTGCCATAATTCTCTCGAATTAGGCATCATAGCAGTGATTCCCATGCCACCAATATCTTGGTGATGTCCACGACTGGCTACGTAGAAAACAATTTTACCATCATTGAACACTGGTGTTATCACAGTTATATCAGGTAAATGTGTGCCACCAGTTTCCGGATGATTACTTACAAGAATATCCCCAGGAGCCAGCTTTCCTTCCCAGAGATGATGCTGATACTGAATCGCATATTGCATTGATCCCAAGTGAATTGGTATATGAGGTGCGTTTGCAACCAGTCCACCATCAGCTCCAAAAATTGCACAGGAAAATTCCAATCTTTCTTTAATACTTATACTCACATTAGTTCTTTGTAGTGTTTTTCCCATTTGTTCCGCTATACCCATGAAACGATTGCTGAATACGCTTAGAAGAGTGGGATTTGTAGTGATAATTGGCTTTTCGGATAATTTAATTGGCTTGTCAGGTTCCAGAACTTCGATATTAACATGATTGGAAGTTATTATAGCACGACACCTGGGCTCAATCAATATTGTTTGTGTATCTTCTATTAACAAGGCGGGACCTCTAATTATGGTGCCCTGTGAAAAGAAATCCAGGCGATATACGTTAGTAAGCATCGGCTCGCTGTCAAAATAAACCATCTGCTGTTTAATAGGCTTAGGCAACCGAGTCGGATTTTCCTTTGCAATTCTAATTTCATTCCTATAATTTATTGAGTCTTTATTGAAATTAAAGGAAAGTACCCCCGTAACATGGAGAAATTCAATGAAAACATCTGTATCAGAGGATGGTGGCAAAAAACCAAATTCTCTTTTATGAGATTCATAAAATTCTGATATCACAGATTCCTAAGAAGATACATTACTGATGGAAACCGAAATAGTTGTATTGGAATTCCTGAATTTTAGGCCTAGGTTAAACTTAAACGTTGGAATCAGTTCTTCATTCCAGTAAACTTTCTCGAAAAGTACTTTTATTCTCTCTGATAAAACAAGGGAATGTTTGAGCGCCGCACTCAAAGCGCTTTCGTTAAATTTACAGTGAAATGGTTCTCGCAACTCATGAGTTCAATTCGCTCTAGCCATGCCATAGGCTGATAAAATAGAAGAGTACTTATGTATTGAAATGTTTCTTATGCCCAATATTCTTGCAATCGACCAACAATGCTGTCCTCCAGCACCACCGAATGCAGCTAATGTGTGATCTTTAGTAGAGTACCCCCTAGCTTCAGTTATCTCTCTAATACTCCTTGCCATTTTTTCGTTGGCCACTCTTAGGAATCCCAAAGCCACCCATTTTGGCGAAAAATTGTTACCTGTGTACGCATTTATTTCGGCTGTCAATCTTTTGAATTTTTCTTCCACTACAACACTATCAAGGGATTGGTTCGCATTAACACCAAATATTTTCTGGAAATTTGATAAATCAAGCCTGTTCAAGAACAGATTAGCATCAGTGACTGTCAATGGACCACCCTTACGGTAACATGCTGGTCCAGGACAAGCGCCAGCAGATTCCGGACCTACATGATATAACCCTTTTTGAAACCTTAATATACTACCTCCACCAGCTGCAACAGTATGGATTTGCAATTGAGGTGCAATGATATCAACATCAGATATACTATTTTCGTAAATAACCTCATATTCCTTATCATATCGACAAACGTCTGTGGATGTGCCTCCCATATCAAACCCAATAATTGGAGAATTACCGTCATATGTTGTTTCAACCAATCCTACCACACCACCGGCAGGACCAGAAAGAATTGAATTGAGTCCATTGAAATCCTTCGCTGGTACAAGGCCGCCATCTGATTTCATAATTCTACATTTGGGCGTGTCTCCAATGAAGATAAAAATTGTTCAACATATTTTTGAATATGAGGTGTTAAATAGTATTTATGCAGACCGAGTTTCAACGATTAAGTAGGCCAATTGATGGAGACAGTTCAGAAGATAAAGATATGTAATCATATCCAATTATTTCCGCAATTTTGCGAATATCTGTCTCATGTTTTTGAAATGCATAAGAATGAGCCAAACATATAGCGATGTTTTTATATCCAAGATTATAGTAATATAATAAATCTTGATATGCTTTATCATAGTTTAATGGTTTTAGGATTTTTATTAAATGTCCAGAAGGGGTTTCAATGATATTCTCGCTCAGTTTTTCACAAAATTCAATTTGATTAGGATCATCCATAGAAACTTCAAGTGTTACTCGTTCTTCAACCTCTAGGACTTCCGTATACAATGGCAACTGCTTTTGTACGTTTAAATTGAATAGATGAGGTCTGGCTTGAGTGCCAATTTTTAAGGTATCCCCTAACGACTGGGTTGTGACGAACAAGAACTTATTGCCCTTCCTTTCCAGTAATGCGTTTGTTCCAACACTTGTTCCCATTCTAATACACTCAATGATATTGCCATCAAGTTTTGAACCCTTACATATACTTTTGCCCGTGAACTGTTCTAACACTCGCCTAACACCTTCTGTTGGTGCATCCTCATAATTTTCATTATCTTCAGACAGAAGCTTGAAGACAAACTCACCTTTACCAGGTATATTGGCCCAGACATCGGTAAATGTTCCACCTCTGTCAATGGAAATTTGGACTTTTTTGTAACATTTTTGGTATTTTTTCTTCTGATAAGACCATTCACTTTTTCAGACATGTTTCTAATATCATACTTATATTTGGTTTACATGTGTGGTGGTTGTAATTTTTGTCTATTTAATGCTTTTTTTTGGGAATAGTGTGTGCGTATGAGTGATGACTCGCCCACATTTCACTTTTTCAATCTGTAGGCCTAGAAAGTGTTTTGTACGCTATGGGTATGAGATTCACAAACACCATTAGTAATAAACACAATTAAAGTCGGTGCTAGCTTTTTATTATTCTGCTTAACTTCATGTCTTCCGAATGTCTTCTCCGTGACCTTCGGCTTTAATAAAGCGCCAAGTCGTTTTTTTATCTTGACCTCTTAATGATGTTTCAGGGCGTTACTAGTAGCAGTAGTATGGCCCCGCGCCAAGTTATTGAAAAACTTTTGGAAGTCAAGATACATCAATATTTTTTGGCTAAAGAGATGAACGCTGGTAACAGCCACAATCAAAATAGAATTTGGAGAAAATTTATTCTTAACGACACCTTACACAGCAAATTTGAAAAGACATTTTTCCATTTATGTGAGTTAAGGTATAAAATGGACAATGAGATATGCATGATAGTTAGAGCCTATCCAGAGAAAAAGAGGATAAAGTGTATCAAACCAACATGCAGGTTAATGTCCATGATGTCGCAAAAACCGAAGAAAAGATAGCTAGTAATGAGAAGGTCGATGTTACCAAGACAACTTTGGAGTCTATATTGGAAGAAAGTAGACCTAATTTTTCCGGCCTTGGTTTGAATCAGGTACCAGTTCTCGAGAAAAAAAGCTAATATTGAAGCTGGACTTCTTCATTCTAACATATTCCTGTTTAGCTTGGTTTTTGAAGTATCTGGACCAACAAAATATAACAAATGCATACGCAAATGGTATGAAAAAAGATTTTTCAATGAACGAAAATCAATTGTCTTGGTTAAATGCTTCTTTCGCAATAGGATCTATAGTTGGGAGCGTGCCAGCGACTATTCTGATAACTATATTCCCCCCCCCCCCCCCCCCCCCCC